>CM039722.1:25219678-25396753 GCA_022539455.1 Dendrobium nobile
AGGCAGTTGATCTCACCATCCCCCTTTCTCTTCTTCTCTCTCTTTACTTGAGTCCTCCTGTGAAGAATGAGGGCTCTATTTATAGTTTTTCTACAGTGGCATGGCTTGTAAATAAGTGTGAGATCATGGGCGAATAGGGAGTGGTCGAATGGACGATTGACATTGAACCCTTTGATCTTGCACCTTTCGTTGGACATTTTATTGGATTGGATTTGGTGTCATTGGGTTTGTGTTTTCGAGACGCTCAGTTCGACTATAAACTCACTGAAATTGGAGTTTAGATGCTCCTGAATTTAATTTTTGAAGTTTCCAACTAGCTTTTTGCCTCGAGATTCATGCCCGATCAAGGTAAATTTGTGTTGACGTATCAGTTGCCCCCCTATTTTTGGACGTCGAAACTCTAGGAGTCTGAAAATACTTGTTTCAGAATTTTACATTTGCCGAACCGCAAAATTGATTTCCAAGAGTTGAACGTTTATACAAATTTGGTCGTGGAGGTCCCGTTGAGCTTTGGAAGGGTCAAAACTTCGTTCGGAACGTCGAAAAATGGTCTCGGGGACCCCAAAAATGTCGAATTTGGACTTTTCAGGATGAAATTCGGGCCCGGAATGGATTGGGCAGCCGAACCGCCCCACGCGACCATGTCCGCGCACCCACGCACCTAGCGCGCCCGTGTCCTCGCGCCTGCTGGGTCGCTCGCGGCCCTTGGGGTATGGCGGTTCAGCCCATTGCATTTGTGGGCCCCACAAATGCAAAAATAGCTATTTTTGGGTCCAAAAATTTTCGAAAAAATCACAAAAAATTCCAAAAAATTCGGAAAAAAATTTTAAAAAATTTGGGATTTCAAAAATGACAGCAACTCCCCCTCATTCTCTCCAAAACCTATAAATAGGCCCCTTTAAGGCATTTAGAAAAATTGCACCTTCTCTTTTTCTCTCTCTGGCTCTCTGACAGTTGAGGCTTCCACATTTTTGAGTGGAAAATTTCCCCTGCTCGACTTAGCGCACGTCCTATTGTGCAGAAGTTTAGGGGATTTCTCTTTTTCTTCCCCCCCCCACCCCCCCCCCCCACCCCCCCCCCCCCCCCCCCCCCCTCCCCCGGGCTTTCTGACAGTTGAGGCTTCGGTTATTTTTGCGTGGGAAATTTCCCCTATTCGAATTAGCGCCCCTCCTCTTGTGCAAAATTTTAGGGAATTCTTCTTCTTCATTTTTTTCCCCCTACGGCTTTCTAACGGTTGAGGCCTTCCGCTAATTTTGAGTGAGAAATTTCCCCTGCTCGAATTAGCGCCCCTCCTCTTGTGCAAAACTTTAGGGAATTTTTCTTCCTTATTTAGATTCACACCTCTCTTTAATAAGGGGGCCGAGATGGGTGATCGCACCTCTACCAAAGATGTTTCCATCGTAGAAGATCGTCCTTCCGCCCGTTTTGAGGGTTCGAAGAAGATTCCTAAGACAACAAGGGCTGATGATGTAATCTCCACCATCACCGAAGATTCTTTCGTCTCTTTAGGAAAAAGTTTCATTTTTCTAATGATCTGGTAATGAAGGTGCCGGCAAGATCTGATCGTGCCTGCTTTCCTCCCTCGGGATACGTGACGATGTACGAGTTCAATTTACTAGCGGGGTTGCGGTTTCCACTGCCTCCTAAACTGATTGATATTTTGACGATCTGTGGATTGAGTTTGTCTCAATTTTTTTATCAGGCTATGTCGGTCGTAGTGGGCATGATTGCAATTTTTAGAGATCGCGGAGTGGTATTATCTTCAGATTGCCTAGTCTGATGGGGCGTATTTATTCTGATACGCGGGGTCATATCTCCTTCAGATCCAAGTGGTTGGATATTCGTACCAGGGATCGGTCTAATGTTTGGGTTAACGACTTCTTCTTTGTGCATAACGATTGGGGTCTCCAAGAAAAATGGGGAACGTTGAAGGAGTTATCTATCACCCTTCATATTGGAGAAGAAGACTTATTGAGGATCTTGAAGCTTCCTTATATTGATGCCTTCCGTTATGAGATGCGTTGTTTAAGTAAATGCATAGACGAAGAATATTTATTCAAGGTAGGACTATCCACTCATGCAGGGAGGACGAATGCACAGAAGTTGAAAATGTCTGTGAAAGTTTCGGAGAACAAAAAAAAAATCAATCCAAGCGACCTGAGGGCGAGGCAGATTTGCAGGTTCCTAAGAAGAAGAAGTCGAAGGAAGTTTTGGCAGTTGCCGGAAGGAGTTCTCATTTTTCTCCATCTAGGATATACATTCCAGAGGATGTTCTGAAACATAAGTGCATCGGTCGTCGACGTGCCGAGGAGTTGGTGAGTTCACCCTCTATCCATTTTCCTTGTATTTGTATATACATCTTCAGGGATATACTTTTCACTAGTTGATTCGTTTTGAATAGTACCTTGAGGTGAACAAAATCTTGGATGATTGGAACGATGAGTTTGTGAAGGTTAAATACCTTCAGGGGGAATGCAAGAAGAAATATGATGGCAAGGTGAAGGAGATGAAGCCGGTGGAAAATTAATTGGACTAGTTCAGAACAGAATTGGCGAATAAGATTACTTTAGCCTCTTCTCAGGATGAGCGGATGGATTATTTGCAAATACAGTTAGTAGAGGCAGTGGCAACAAACAAACAACAACTGAAAGATCAGCGAATCCGTGAGGTTAAAAATAAGAAGCTCTTGAATAAGTTATCGGAGAGGGTAGCTCAACTGTCCCCGTCCGCAGCCGTAGAATAGTTCAAAAAATCCTACGCCTTCAAGATAATTGTTGTTGATTAAGTTCAGGAAGCTCGCGACCATTTTTATGATGTAGAGGTGAAGGCTTTAGAAGTAGAGCTTATGGAAGATGGCTTCATCAAAGGCTTCATGAAGGGCGTTCGTGTAGTGCAACGTAAGAATAGAGGGGAGATTGAGGGGTTGACTCCTAGCCAAGCTTCTGGTGATCCTTCTCCAGACTCTAAAGGCAAAGAATTGGAGAGTGATTTGCAATGGATTTTTCCTTTGGAGGAGGACGATGATGATCTTCAGATCCTGCAGAACTTTTTTGATGCTGTCTATATTACTTTTGCTTTCATTATAATGATTATACGCGAGTTTCTGTTGTTCGTGTGTATGTACAATATTTTAAAATGATGTACTTGAAGTTTGTGGGTTTATGTATATATATGATGTTTCTCTTTTTTATAAGTATATGAGATTGACTCAAGTATTCTAGTAGTCTCTTTTGACTTGCACGAATATGAGAGATATCGTTCTTGGATATCCTGACCTATCCGAGATTGTTAATCAAAACATTTTGCTTGATGATTTTAACCTATATGAAAGAGGTCAGACCGGACCTCCCAGGGATTGATCGCCTAGTGATTGAGATACAATCTTAGTTGTGTATTTCTCGGATCACAGAAAAAGAGTTCGAGGAGAGGAGATAGCACTGCGACAGAGTGAACATCACATTACTATAATATATAAAACTTGTACCACAATCCCCTAATAAACTTAGGAATACAAGAAGAAGTGTTCTTCTACAATCAACATACAAAGAGTTGTATGAAAAAACTTGAAATAAACAAAGCATAACTATAGAGAAACACAAATACTAAGAACTACATCACACCAAACAGATAGTAACATTAACTTCTACTGATAGTACTTGCAAAGGTTGCCCACATTCCAAGTTTGGGGAAGCATTTTTTTATTGGCATCTTTCAATTTGAAGGTTCCATGTTTGACCATAGCCGCCACCAAGTAAGGACATTCTCATAGGAGGGAGAGCTTATTGCGTTGAGAGCCTTTTCCAGCAGCTTCGATGCTTCGCAGAACTAAATCCCCAATAGAAATTGTTCGAGGTTTTACTCTCCTGTTGTAGTGACGAGCATTCCACCGATGGTATGCAGTGATCCTGAGTGAGGCTTCATCCCTTGCTTAAGGGAGGAGATCTAGATTTGTCTTGAGTTTCTCCTCGTTGTTATTAAAGTCAAAAATTTGAACCCTATTTCTTGGGACTCCAATATCCACTGGAATGACTGCTTCTGTATCAAAACAAAGGTTAAATGGAGTCTCTCCAGTAGGAGTCCTGGCCGTGGTGCAGTAAGCCCCGAGGACATTTGGGAGTTCTTCAGCCCATTGCCCCCCAGCCTTCCCTAGGTGTGTCTTCAGCCCTTTCAAATTTGTTTGATTTGTAACCTCCATTTGCCCTATTATCTTGAGGATGGGCAAAAACCGTGTGGATGAGTTGAATATGAAAGTCTTTACAGAAAGATGTAAAGATTTTTCCAGTAAATTGAGTTCCGTTATCGGTAATGACCTTGCTGGAATACCGAGCGACAAATTATATCTCCATAGATATTTGGCATTCTTCGATAATTTCGAATGATAATTTGCTCTAATCTTCTATATTCTAACCACCTCTCGTGTAGAGTAATCTTCGTTGATTTTCTTTCCTGTGGCTATGGCGAGGCTCATTATGTCAATTCCCACTGGGGCGAAAGAGTAGGGGCTTTGAAGTGATGCAAGTTCTAGAGCTGGAGTATGGGTGAGATTGGAATGCAATTGGCTGTTTTCATACTTTTGTGTAAACTCAAGCACATCCTACTTCATTGTAGGCCAATAAAGTTCTTATCTCATAATTTTATAAGCGAATGCTCTTTCTCTCAGGTGCTCTCCGTATACTCCCGAATGAACTTCTCAGAGTGCATAATCAGCTTCTGAAGGTTGGAGACACTTTAGATACGGTCCGGTGAAAGACCACTTATACAACTAACCATCGATGATGGTGAAGTTTGCTGCTCATCTTCGAAGTCTCGTTGCAGCCATGGGCTCTTCAGGCAGTACCTTATCTTGTAAAAAATACAAGATGGGATTGATCCAAGACACCCTTGTTTCATCGATCGATTGTATGACCCATGGACCATGGATACTTGGAAAATTGATCTCATCAATACACTTTCTCTTGTAGATGTCTCCCGTCGTCGATGTTGCAAGTTTTGAAAGAGCATCTGCTCTTATATTTTTGCTCTCGGAGAAGATGTACGATCTGATATTCGCCTATTCGGGCAAAGAGCAGTTTCACAATACTTTAATATTGGGCCAGTTACGGATTGTGGATATCAAATTCTCCCTCCACCTGACAAGCAAATCGAACTTGAACATAGAGTCCCTGTTGAGCTCTGAAAGTGTCAAAATTGAGTCAAGAACGTCGCAAAACATGTTCGGGGACCCCAAAAACATTCGATTCAGACCGTCCGGGCCGAAAATAGGGCCCAAACACGCCTAGGCAGCCAAAACGGCACCCGGCCGGCCGGCCGCCTCCTCCTACCTGCTGCCAACGGCGGCACCCGCGCAACGCGCGAATAGATGCGCCCCATGGGGCGCGCGGTTGCTGGCCGGGTGTTGCCGGTCAAATTTTTTTTTTTGAGTGGTTCAACAAAAATAAAAAAACAAAAAAAAAACCACCAACCAAAAAAAAAACAACAAAACAAACCCCATTAAAAAATAAATATAAATAAATCACATCACTTATAGCTATTCTCACACTCTATATAACATACATAACCATTTGGAATAGAATTCTAGTGAGAAATTCCACATCCTCTCAGAATGAAGCAATATAACTCCATCTCTTGATGAGTTAAGGGATTCTCTTAGAAATCATTCACCCCCTCTATCTTTATAGAATCACTCCTGTGAGTGTACTTGCATATTCTGTTCTCGCTGCGGATTTGTGTGCTTCTATTTCTTTTCCCCCCCTTCTTGCAACGTCATGCAGAAGTGAAAGGATTTTTCTCCTTCTTCCCTTTTTCCCCATGGCTTTCTGATAGTTGAGGATTTCCACTAATTTCGAGTAGGAAATTTCCCCTGCTCGAATTAACGTCCATCTTCTCGTGTAGAAGTGAAAGATTTTTCTCCTCTTCTTTCTTTCCCCTCTAGCTTTCTGACAGTTGAGGCTTTCCGCTATTTTTGAGTGAGAAATTTTTCCTGCTCTACTTAGCGCCCCTCCTCTTGGGACAGACGTTGGGGATTTCTTTTCCCCCTCTTGCCTTTTTACAGTTTGAAACTCGTTATTTTATGGTGGAAAAATTTTCCCGGTCGAGTAGCGCCATCCTCTTGTGTAAAAGTTAGGGGATTTCTTCTCCTCTTCTTTTCCCCTCTGGATTTTTGACAGTGGAGGCTTTCCGCTATTTTTGAGTGGGAAATTCTCCCTACTCTACTTAGCGCCCCTCTTCTTACGCAGTAGTTAAGTGGTTTCTTCTCCTCTTCTTTTCCCCTCTGACTTTCTAACAGTGGAGGCTTTCCACTATTTTTGAGTTAGAAATTTTCTTACTCAATTCAGCGCCTCTCTTCTCGCACAGAAGTTTGAGATTTTTTCTCCTCTTTTCTTCTTATGTCTTTCTGACTTTCTTACAGCTAAGGCATTCCCTTATTTTTTATAGGCGGCATCCCCTACTAAGATGCAGAGCCCGTCTCTGTGTATAGAAGTTAGAATTATTGCTCCTTATTCTTCATTTGCGAACTTCTTCTTACATTGGAGCCATTCCACTGTCGGTGATAGGAGATATTTTTCTATCAAGCTTTAGTGGCCCTCTTTCATGTAAAAGTAGTCACGATGAGAGGATATCTTCTTAAAATATAATCCTTGACATGAGAAGGCCAGTTGCTGCTTGTATGCGATGGTGATTTGAGAAGATTTGATGAAAATAGCGGGCAGGGGAGAAACCAGAGGCAATGAGCAGATAAGAGATTTTTCAACTCCATTTGAGCGGAAGTCTGTCAACAATGGATGATCAAGTTGAAGCCCATTAGCAGCAGTCAACAATCGAGTGTAAAGCCAAAGGAGAGAGTTCGAGGGTGTGTTGCGAGCAATAGTCGAGTGAGAAGCCGATGATAGGCTTATACGAAGTAAATGACAGACGAACGAACACAGCAAGAGCCGTATGACGGTGGTCAGTTGCATATTTACAAACATAATAACATGCAAATGGAAGTTTTGGCCGACTTAGATATCCCTGATTCAAGGGGCGGAGGAAGTGTGTTATGCCGACATTCTGGCGACAGATGTATAGTGTTAACTAAGTTGAGGCCTGATGAAGACCAAATTATAATCTATCTTGTTGCTTGATGTACGATCTTGTAATATAACTCTAATGATATTGTATATGAAGTTAAGATTATTGTATGAGCTCGATGCTTGTTTTTCATTTGAAATGAACTTATCATCCAAAGAAAACTAAGTTGTTTCACACCTCTTTGAGGTATGCTTTGAATGTGCCTTGCCTGCTCTTTGAGGTTTTTTAGTCTTCCAAAATTTTATATTCATGTCTGGAAGAGACCAAGAGAATCCACCATGGATGTAAGACCTTATCGAGGTTGTATATTAGAGCCCTGCTGGATAACGTCAAGCTGTGTGGAAGAGGATGAAAGAATCCACCAAGGATGTAAGACCTATCCGAGGTTGTATGTTAGAGCTCTGCTCGATGATGTTAACCTGTGTGGAAGAGGTCAGAAGAATCCACCAATTATGTAAAACCTATCCGAGGTTGTATGTCAGAGCCCTATTCAATGACAATAACCTGTGTGGATGTGGTCGGATCAAATTCCCCTGGGATTGGTCATTTGGTGATTGAGATACATTGTAGATTGTGTATTTCTCAAATCACAGAGAAAGAGTTTAATAAATTTTTTATCTTTCATAAGAGAAATTAATATCATAATAACGTGAATATCATATTACTGTATTATATAAAATAGTATAATAATTCCATAGTCTGACTTCGAGAAGTACAAGTTACAACGTACTTAACACATAAGATCTATGTACGGGCACTATATAACATTTAACTTGGAAGAAGACATTAAGGGTATCAAAGTGACACCCTAATCAACATAAAAGAGACAACAAGATAAGTAGTATTGTTAATACAAATGCAGGAAGTGCGTGATCATTCAATCTATCCAACCACTTGAATATTATTCAATGATTGTCTTTGTTGATTATTTTGCACCCCAGCTGGACGAGCTTCCTCTCGGGTAGATGGATCGAGAATAAATTGTCGAAGATAGCCCTGGCAGATAAGTCTATCAATCTCATCCTTGAGTTGCTTAAAGGCTTTGGTAGTGTGACCACGACTTTGATGAAAGTTACAGTACTGATCTAGATTTCCTGTGTTCGACTTCAAAGGATTCGACCATTTCAATGTATCTTGATCTCGAACGGCCATCATACATTTGCTCGAGATGCGTTGAGTGGGGTATACTCCTCCAGTCAAGGTCTCGATCGTTTACTGAAATGAAACAAGAAAAAGAATGAGAAGAAGAGGGAGAAGAAGATGAAAAATAAGAATGAGAAGAAGAATAGAAAGAAGGGGAAGAGACTCACATTGAAGAATACCGATCGCTACCAAGATGCCAGTGATGCGCGAACGGGCGGGCATTTCCGACAGTAATGACCGAAAGTGTGCTCCTCTGATAGTGCTTTGCTCTGCTCGGACGTGGATTGCTCCGCTCGGAGGTGGATTGCTCCGCGTGGAGTCACCGTGGCGAAAGACAGTGGGGAGCCAAGCAGTTCGCGCGAATAAATGAAAAATTAGTGCTTCTATGTTTAAGGGCGGGCGCGCATTTCGTGGGGTTAAAACCGGTGAAAAAAATGGTGTTTTGGCTGCGGTTTTAAATCCGCTACTAACATCTGTTGTGAAAAATCAGATTTTTTAGTAGTGCTACTTAGGTCAAACTCACTAGCACGACTTTCCTAGTGGTCATGATAATTCATTTAGGCTTATGAAAAAATGATCACTTAGCACTCACCTCTTCTTGCTTTCGAAATGAGCTCTGCTAGGGTATTTTCCCTCCGTCACGAAACCCATTTTGCTGCATTGCTTGTGCCTTCCGACGACGCCTCTTCCTTCAAGGAAGTAATTTGCCTTTTTCATTTTGTGCATTCCTTGAGTTTTTGTGCTTTCTCGTGCCTTCTATTTTCGATGGCTGGTAAGCGCTTAGTGGATGCCGGATTTCTTGAAGGCAAAACAACTTCTAAGTCCTTTCATGATGTTTTATCCAGTAATGTCTCTTCCTTTCCTGACCTCAAAATCACTACTCACCGTGGGCTTCTCTCTTCGTGGATTTCTGAGGACAAGATTCTTTCACTTGCTACATCATTTGATTTTGCTTTGGTTGAGAAATTTCCTACCCATTGGCCTTCTCTTGAAGCTATTCAATTTTTTTTTTTCAACTTTCAACTTATTGGTGATTTCTCAGTTACAGTGCTCAATCCGAAGCATGTCTTGATAAAATTACTGAACGATTTGGATTATTGCCGTATCTTTTCACATCGATCCTATTTTATTAATAATTTTTACATGTGATTGATCAAGTGGTCGCCTTCATTTGTGTGGATGTTGAATTGTTTGAGATAGTTGCTACTTAGTTCTTGCATGTTTGATATTCTTGCAACTTGTATGTTTTTTATGATTTCAAATATTATTGCTTTGATTATTATTTCTCCTAACATATTTTGGAAGAATTGTTTTGCTCTTGTGTGTACTAACATTTCAGGAAAATCATACTTCGGATTGTTGAAGACTACAAATCAAGATCAGTTAATAGTTCATTATAATTGAAGTATCTATTTTCCATTTTATTGAGTCTGAAAGAGTGTGATTGTAATTGTGTAACTGAACACACACACTGGGGGAGAGTTTAAAATCACATTTTTAAAAAAATTTATCGTATTATATGATATATGTTCATACGGGATAATATGGACAGTTATTTTCCCTGATGAGCAGTCGAACCAACATAAATGAAAATTTTTCTAAGTATGGATCGTATTGTACGAACCCAGTTCGTACATGCTTTCACGAGTATAAAATTGATGGGTCTGTTCTCACTCAAAAATATTTTTTCTAAGTATAGATCATACTGTAGGAACCCAATTTGTGCATGCTTTCATATGTACGAAATTGATGGGTCCGTTCTCGCTCAAAGATATATTTTCTAAGTATGAATCGTACGAGATGATCACAGTTTATGTATGCCTTACAGAGTATGAAATGGTGAGGTCTCTTTTCTTTTCTTCATTGAAAATACTCGCTCAAATGAACTTGAAAATTTTTATAACTGATCGTACCGGACGATGACGTCATTGTACTTATGCCATCCAGAGTATGAAATATTGGGGTTCCTTTTCATACAAACAAATTTTGAAAATTTTCTAATTGTTCGCCTCGAATGAACTTGGTTCAAACCGGATGATGATTGAGTACGAAATGATTTCGTATCAATTCACAACAGGTTCATATGCAATAATATTTGAACTGTACGTACGTACGAAATTCGATCGTACTGTACGATCGTGTTCATTCAAAATTGAAATTTTTAGTTTTTTGGATAGTTTTTCGTGTCTTAAGTATAAAAAGTCCACTAAAACTGATGTGAAAAAGTCTTATCTTCATGATTTTTAAAGGGCAATTGAAAAAGAGAGTGTTTGAGAGAGATTCCTTACTAGTGGAGTGTGAAGAGTTCATAAGATTATTCAAAGGTAAGGATCTCCGTATGATTTGTGTTTTTCACTATTCCTCTTATCTTTCTAATTTGCTCGTGAGAAGATCTTTGAAGATTATATGGTTATCTGTCGATACTTGGAGAGTATGAATAGTGAACGGTTCTTTGCCGACACTTGAAGAGTGTGAAATGACGACAATTTTCTGTGGACAGTTAGAGAGTGTGAAAGGATGAAGGTTCTCTGCCGCACCAACAATTGATGAACGAGAGTTTTATAAAGGCTTCTCTGCCTTGCTGTGGGGGAAAAATGAGAGACACTTTTGGTAATAGTGCAATACCTGAAGAGGGAGTCTTCAGGGAGTGGATGTAGGTCGTGTTTGACAAAACCACTATAAATCTTTTTGTCATTTAAAATTCTACATTTTATTTACTGCAAGTTTTTATTCTGTGGTTAAAAAAAATTATTTTCAAATATTATCAATTAACTTGCTATGAATCTTTAATGGTTTTCAATTTTTAAATTCAAGAGTAATTTTTTACATTTCCAATTCACCCCCCCCCCCCCCCCCCACACCCCTCTTGGTTAGCCTGGGACATTAGCTTAGGTTTAACAACCTAATCAAGTTTCAACATGAATCACCTATTATTCCTATTTGGGTGTCTTACCTGAATTTGAGACCTCATATTTTTTCTCAAAGGATTCTTCATGGCCTTAGTTACATGTTTGGCCGCCCCATTAAAATTGATCATGCTACCTCTACAGGTTCTAGACCCTCGGTTGCTAGTGTTCTAATCAAATTGGATGTTTCCAAATAATTTCCTGACAAAGTTTAGGTTGGTCCGGATAATTTGGGATATGACCAGTAGGTTATTATGGAGGAAATTCCGTTGTATTTCTTTCATTGCAAATCTTTGGGGCATTTCAAATCGGAATGTCTTATCTTGCACCATCATTTATTCAAAGCCCATATGAATCGGGAGGTTCTTCCCTTGGTTATTGAGCCAATTAAAAATGTGAGTCCGTTCGGCGTGTCTAATGAGGATGCTGTTGTGGAACTTGAGTCGAACCAATGTTTAGTCAAATCGGTTGTTAGTCCTTTTGTGTCTCCTGGTTCTTTGGGGGTTGACTATCTCAATGCACCTGTTTTATAGGTTAATGAGGAAATTGAGATTTCGAAGGGTGGTGGGATTTTAGGTGATAATGTTCTTTCCAATCTTAGTCCCAATGTGGCTGGTCCATCTCTTATTGATAGGCCACCTTTGAATCCTTTTAATATCAATGAGAGTAGGGGTGTAAATGAGTCCAGTCGAGTCGAGTATTTGCCTTATCAAGCCTGGCTCGTTTATTCCTTAATGAGCTTGAGCTCGAGTTTGAGCTCGATTAGTGGGCTCAAGATCGACTCATTTAGGAAATATCAAGCTCGAGCTCAACCCAAAATCTCGAGCTCGACTCAAAAGCTTGAGCTCGTTTGAAAAACTATAGCTGCGGATAGGTTTTTTTTATAAAATAAGCTTTCAAATATTATAAAAAATAATATTATAAATCCTAATCATTTTATATCGAGTAGCTTGATAAGCTTTTGAGTCGAGTCTGGTTGAGCTCGAACTCGAGCTTGTTTATTAACAAGCTCTATTGTAGGCTTGAGCTCGAGCTCGAAGGTCGATAAGCTCGGCTCGGTTCACTTACACCCCTAAATGAGAGTCATGTAGCTGTGTCTTCTACTTCCCTACCCGTTAATTCTATTGATGGTGATGCTGCTGGCGCTAATGGTGTTTGCTTAAATCCTAATCCTATCTCTGGTTTGGGAGACACAGTTATTTCTAATCTGTCTAGCCCAATCCTCTCCCCTACGAATTTTTATTGGGTCAGGTAACCTGATGTAGAGATACATCATGTACCCAATAAAAAATTGCCACATTCACTTACTTTTTGTTTAAAGCTGAGTGCTTTTTGTTTAAAGCTGAGAAATTTTTATAATAAGTGCATGTGGCATTTTTTTATTGGGTACCTGATGTATCTCTACATCAGGTACCTGACCCAATAAAAATTCCTCCCCTACAGCCCTTGTTTTTGATGTTGCAGCTTATTATAAGGACTCACCTATTGGTTTTGGTGTCATTGAGGGTGAGGTTTCTCTAACTGTGGCTCCTGGACGAGTGGCCTTGAATGATATTAACTATTATGTGAATCTTAGAGCTAGTCCTATTATTGTTGATGTTGCGATGTTGTCAGATGATAATTCGGTCTCTTTAGTTGATGGTGGTGATGCTTCCATGGCTGATTTAGGGGAGGTAGGACTCATGGTGCCTTTGGTGGATGTGCCTATTTATGTTATCTCGAATGCTAATTTATTAGCTCATATTTCTAGAGATAATGTTCAGTGGCAATGTGACTGGTTACATTATGACTTATCATCTGCTGGAGGGGAGGATATTATTGAGAGCAATTAGAAAATTGGTTTTCTCAATAATTATTTTAGGCATCGTAAACAAAAATCTAAGAAGAAATGACTTTTAAAAGTTTTGTGGTTGCGGTGTTTAGTCTTATTTCATTTTCGGTTGCTTTGCTGAGCTGAATTTGGAGCAAGATTATGAAGAAGCAGTTTTACTGCATGCGCCTTGGATGGCCAGAGATTGGTTGGCAACCTTGGTGGCTCGGTGTGTTTGGTTACTTGTCGGCTTGATTTCCTGGCAGCTTATTTAGTCCTCCTTGGATGGCCCCTCTCTCACACTTAGGTGTCGATCTGAGTCATTTTGCTTCTATTTTTATTTTTGTTTTGTTATGTATTTCCCTCAGAATATTTTTAGCATGTTTCTTTTTTATGTTTCCCTCATTGTAATTTTTCTGATGTGGCCCTATGTGGTCTTGTGATGTATCTTTTACTATGAATTTATGTTTTGTTTTGATTTAAAAAAAAAGGCTTATTAAAAAATGATTTATAGTCGTAAGACATTGTATGCGTCATTGAAAAGTTGGAAGCAGGAAAATAAGAATTTCTTTGAGATTACTACAATATCTTATGAAATAATTATTAATTTATTGTGAGAAAAATAATTAAAAAATTATTTAAGTATATTATAATTATATATTTTTTATTTTAAAAAAATCAAAATTTTTATAAAAATGAAAAGAGCACTTTTTTATGTTAACTCCTGGAATCTCTTTCAACTCTGCGGATGATGCTATCATGTTCCTACGAACTTGGTGAAATGGGTAGTTAGGATAAGCTAATCAACTTATCATTGATAGATAAGCATCTCTTGAAGGGAAAGCCTACTATTTTGTTTTTTGGCACTGCTCACTTCATTGAGTCACATCCTAGTGATGTAGCTATCTATGCACCTATCAGTTATTCTCTGAACATTTCATCATCGACCAAATCATAATGATGCTTAAAAAGCTTTGGAGCTACGGGCAGAGAGATAGAGAGGGAGACAAATAAGAAGAGAGTAGCTCAAGGAGAGCGGCCTGCATGCTAGCTTATCCAACTAGAAAGAGAGAGAGAGAGATAGAGAGAGAGAGAGAGAGAGAGAGAGAGAGAG
This sequence comes from Dendrobium nobile, assembly GCA_022539455.1. Taxonomy (NCBI): domain Eukaryota; kingdom Viridiplantae; phylum Streptophyta; class Magnoliopsida; order Asparagales; family Orchidaceae; genus Dendrobium; species Dendrobium nobile. The sequence goes on from CM039722.1 coordinate 25,233,720, forward strand.
AGAGAGAGAGAGAGAGAGGGAGAGAAGTTCGCGTAGCCGCATAGCAGTGATCAGCTCGAGCCGCCGGACTGGATCGGCTCCCCTATTGCATAGAGCTCTTCCGCCACCTGCTACTTCTACGCCTCCCACCATCTGTTGTGCAACCCAACTTCCACTTGACCTGCTCCTATTCCTCCCAACTGTCGTCATCGGCTCGGCTACAACACGCTCACACTTGTAGTGTAGCTGCCTCCCTTTAACACTCCTCACATATCTCTAAGCCTTCGCCAACCACTCTATAACCTTTGACGCTGACGAAGATATTGTGGATTGCTAGTTAAAAGCTAAGTCTGCGAGTGCCTTCATATGCTAAATCCTCCCTACTCAGTAATGTTCTACTCTATCATCATCTTCATTGTCATCCTATTATTTATGGCTATTATCTTCTACATCACCTATTTAGTCTTGTATTACCCTCCTATTTCCCCTCCCCTTCAGCCTGAACACAATGACGAGATTGGGATTGACAATGCTACCCTCAGGATATGGCCTATGCTCACCTATGCTGAAGCAAGTAGCCAAGATCTGAGAGTGCTCGACACAAGCTGCTCTGTCTGTCTTGTCAACTATGAGGAGGAGCTGGGGGAGAATAATGCATTAAGGCTTCTCCCCGAGTGCAGGCATTTATTTCATGCAACATGTGTGGATCAGTGGTTGAGATGGCAACGAACTTATCCCGTGTGCAAGTCATTGGTGGTGATTGAGGCCATACAAACACCTTCAACTAAGATGATTCAAATTCAGATTGAATAGATTTAGATTTTTTTTGGTTAAAACCCATAGAGGGCCTATGCGTTAAATCCAAAAAAAAAGGTTACAAAGTCTTTAGAAGGAACCTCTAGCTCGCTACTACTCAAAAGAGCTACAAGAAAGTCAAAATAAAACCTAAGAGCTAGTGGTTCCTATTTCTACGATTACAAAAAAAATATAAACAAACGCTAGGGCTGCAAGTATACAACACCCAAAAAAGGAAGAGCAGATTAATTCCGTTCAGCACATTCTTCCAGCAAAAATAGTAAGCAAACCTCAAAATGATATAAAAATTATAAGACATGCGAACCTTGCAATCATTGAAATGCCAAAACTCTGAAGAGAAATTATGCCTGCAAGGACAACTCCAAAAAAAATGTTAATAAGGTAGTAATAAATGCAACATTTAGGCCAAACAATATGAGTACCATTGAGTAGAATGCGACTAGAGACCCAAAATAACCCCCTCATATAAAGCAAAAAGGATCTAACATAGGAATTGCTCCAAACAACATAATTTATAATCTGAATGGACTCATCCATCATAACAACCATAACATAAATAACTCCTCATAGGTAACCCAATGATACTCAAAACATAAATCAACTCAATTGCACTCGTCCAGATAACTTCAGAATTAAAGACCTTACTGTTAGAAGAGAAAGACAAATCCAAATAAATCACCAGATGAATAAGATAGACATTAAGCTGCTACTTAGAAAAAAGCCACCAAATCATAGCCCATAGTAACACGAAATCAAACATACCCCCAGTAAACTCCCAATCAAGCAAAGACAGACTACAAGAAACAAAACCCAACACCCAGGAGAAGAAACAAAAAGGCTCACATTAGCAGCCAATAAGAGCCAAAGGCACAAACTAGTGCATTCAAGCATGACGAATGTAAGGAAGACCATTATTGTCCAGATTAATCATGCCTCTAAGAGGAGGAGGCAGATTATTCACAGGAAGCTCCTGAAAAACCTCACTTTGAGAACCATAATTAGCCAACCAGTCCGCACAAGCGTTACCTTCACGATAGATATGGGAAGTAGTAAAATTAAGCATAGAAAGGGTCATCTTAATTTTTTCTGATAGTGTAAAAATCATGAGGACAACTAGCATAGTTATCAGAAATCACATGAATAACAAGTTTAGAGTCAACCTTGATGTTTACATGATGAAGACCCAATCTCAGGCACAAATATAATCCATGACATAAACCCAAAAGTTCAGTAGTAAAAACATAGCAAAAATTCAGGGGACCAGAAAAAATGACAATAGGATTACCAATATGATTGCGAATAATGCCACCCATACCAGCAGCGTTAGCACCAACAAACCCATCCGTATTAAGCTTAACATAAGGAAGACTGGGTTTGATCCACCTCACAATATGGTCCAGTTTTCCCACAGTTCCAAGATCAGTATGAATCCCAAAATGATTGGCTAACAGATTACAATTCATAAAATGTTTTATAGAAATAAGGTTAACAGAAATCAACTATAGAACTTTATTCCTAACATTAGTAATTATCTGGTTAGCATACATCTTGATTTCCATATGCTTAGAGTCATTCCTACCTTTCTAAAGGTACCAAATAATCAAAATCGGAAGTAAGTTATGAGTATGACCTTTTCTTTTAGAAAACCACAAATTAAGAATAACAGCCAAATCATAGTTAGCATTAAAAACACCAATACCAGCCAGATTGAAAAAATGGTACCAGACTCTTCGAGCAATAACACCATTAACAAACACATGTTGAATGCTCTCAATATTGAAACATCATTGACTTTTAGAAGCAAAGCTAAAACCTTTCTTCCACATAAGGTTATCCACAGGCAAAAAACCTTTAAGACATCTCCAAGTTAATAATGAATAAGATAAGGGAATAGTGTTATGCCAAAGCAAATTAAAGTTTTGGGAGACCTCACCTTTAAATCTAATCTCCTCCCAAACCTTATTAAAACTGAATTTATCAAAAAAAGACAACTTAAAAAGAATTTTATCCTTGAACTGTAATTGTAACGAAATTTGAACAATTTTCTCAAATATCATTGGGGATCACCACCTGAAGTTTAGAAATATTCCAATTCCCATTATGAATGAAGTCATTAACTATAGTATTAATAATGGTATTAGTATTAAGATAATTATCAATAGATAAGATACCCAACCAATTGTCTTGCCAAAAAGAAACCTCACCATTACTAATGCCCCAATGGATATATTGTTCTGCTTCCCATTTGATATTGCAAAGCCTTTTCCAAACAGTAGAATCAGAAGGTTTGTAGTGACAAACCAGAGGATTAAGCTTCTTACAATATTTAACCTTCATTAATTGGGCCATAAGCTGTTATTAGATCTAAAATCAAACCAAAGTTTATGAGAAAATGCATGCACAATGTCAGAAATGGACTTGTAACCTAGAGACCCTTCATTGTAGACCCCACAAACTTTTCTCCGAGTCAACCAATTGATACAAGACTTGTTGTTGGTAGCACCCCAAAAAAACTTTGTGATCCTTTTTTCCATTCTCATACAAACAGTGGACAGAGGTTGCACAATGTGAAATATAAATAAAGGAATAGAACTTAGAACACTTTTTATCAAAGTCAGTCTACCACCAAATGAAAGGAAACTCAAAGACCAATTAAGGAATTTTTTTTGAAAAATAGAAAAAATATTTTCAAATAGAAAAAAAATTTTCCTACCTTTGAAAAGTGATGTTCCAAGATTTTTAATAGGAAGTAAAGCCGGGTTGAAGTCACAAACTCTTTTGATCTTGCTCAATCTGCTGCTATTAACAGAACTGCAAGTAATAAAGTTACTCTTCTCCTTATTAATAGATAAACCACTAATATTCTGGAAGGAGGATAAAAATTGAGCAAGAATTTTAACATTTTTAATAGAAGCATTCGAGAAAATAATAAAATCATCAGAAAAAATAAGGTAAGTAATAGGAATGCCACCAGCAGTACGAAAGGTAAGCTTAGGGTACCATCTGTAAAGATTCTCAAGCCCTCTGGATAGATATTCCATGGCTATAATAAAAAGGGAAGGAGATAAAAGGTCCCCTTGCCTTAGACTAGGGGTGTTAATTTCGGGTCACGGGTCGGGTTCGGGTCGAACCCGAAACTGACCCGGCACTATTCGGGTCAACCCAAACCCGACCCGTTTTTAAAAACGGGTCAGTTTTCATGACCCGAACCCGACCCGCTTCGGGTCCGGGTCAACCCGACACGACCCGAATGACCCGTTTCCAACAAAAAAATGGCTATTTTTCAGGACAAAAATGGGTCAATCTCCTCTTTTCGGGTCAAAAACGGGTCAAAATTGGGTCAATCTCGGGTGTTGTCGGGTCAAAATCGGGTTTTCGGGTCAAAATTGGGTCACTTTCGGGTCAATTTTGGGTCAAAGGGTTAACCCGAACCCGACCCAATTTTTAAAAAGGGTCGAAATGCTGAACCCGAACGCGACCCTTTTCGGGTTCGGGTTGACCCTAACCCAAAATTTTTGGGTCGGGTTCGGGTCGGGTTTTCGGGTCGTGTCAAATATTGACACCCCTACCTTCGACCATGCTTGGAAGTAAAAAAACCATGATTATTACCATTGATGATAACAGAGAAGTAGTTGTTTTCAATATTATTCTTAATAAGCATAAGAAAGACTGATTAAAACCAAACAAAGATAAAAGTTTGTTAAGGAAATCAAAGTTCAAATTGTCATATGCTTTTGTAATGTTGAGTTTAAAAATAATGTTACCTCCAATACCTTTAGCATTGATATCATGAACCATTTCTTGAGCTAATAAAATGTTATAAAAAATGCTCCTACCTTTCACAAAACCAGTTTGGTTGAAGGAAGTAATTCTCGACGAAATGAAAGATAGTCTAAAGGCAATGATTTTAGCCACAAGTTTGTTAAAGAAAGTACAAAGACTAATAGGTTTAAAATTGTTCCAATAAGTAGTATTGTCTTTTTTAGGGATAAGAACAATATTAGTGGAAAAGAAAAATTTTGGGTAGGGAGTACCTTTAAAAAAATCATGCACAACTCCAACCACATCAGTTTTGATAATATCCCAAGTTTTAACAAAAAAATTGATAGTAAAACCATCAGGCCCAGCCATCGAGTCCCCATTCATATCTTTAATGGTGGTCCAAATTTCATCTTCCGTAGGAGGTTGAGTAAGCAACCGATTATCTTCCTCATCCACAAGATTAGGGATCACATTGGGGTTAGCAATAGGAATGGTTAACTTGGAAGTATTGAAAACCTCTTTAAAATACTCCACACTAGAAATAATAATTAAATCCTTCATATCATAAACACTACCCTGGTTGTCAACAATTATATGAATATGACTTCTAATTCTATTCTTGTTAGCTAAAGCATGAAAAAAGAAGTGTTTCTATCCCCTTCCAAAATCATAGTAATAGAGGCCTTTTATTTCCAAACTGTCTCTTCCTGATTTTGCAAATGAAAAAGATGAAGTTTAGCATTATAAAGATTGGAAAGGTTATCACTAGAAGGATTTTCTAGAAACAACTTGTCCAACTCCAACACCTTGTCTTTAGCTTCCTTAATATTACCAAAAATATTTTTGAAAACATGCTTATTCCACCATCTAAGAAGTTGTTTAAGTCTGCTTAACATAGCCCAAAGCCTAGCCATGCCTTCAATATTGTTATCAGGAAAAACAATAGCATTCCAATTATTAGACACCACATTAAGGAAATCAGAATGATTAATTCACATGTTTTGAAATCTAAAACCAAAAGAAGCCTTCATGCTGTTGTCAGAAATATTCATTTGAAGGGGCACATGGTCAGATAAAGTTCAACTCAAGTGCTGAACTAGAGTCATATGAAAATTGCTTATTCACTCATTATTAAAGAGGATTCTATCAAGCCTTTTCCGCATCAACGATCTATTCCAAGTAAAAGCACTACCAGAGAAACCAATATCAGTTAAATTGCAATTAGAAATCATTTGATTGAAGTCATCCATAGCATTCACATTAGGAGGGTTTCCCCCTATCCTTTCATTAGCATTAGAAATAATATTAAAGTCACCTCCCACACACCAAAGACCATTAGAGTTGTGAGCAAAATCTGATAGTCACTCCCAAAGAGGGATCTGACCGAATCTAGTACAAACTGCATACACAAAATATGCATTAAAAAAATTAGCATAAGAAATTTGGACATGGACCACTTGTTGAAAATTCGAAATAACAGTGACGTTGAAACGACTTTTCCACAAAATCCAAATTTTATTGGAACAGTTTGCAAAACTTCTGTTAAAACCCAAACAAGAAGTAGTAGAATCAATTTTATCAAAGGAAATAAAGGGTTCAAGTAATACCAAAAAATGAATGTTGTGCACGCGGCATAAGTTCCTAACACGGGTCATAGAATCAGACCCCCCAATTCCTATCACATTCTAAATAAGGGCTTTAATCATTGGAATTTTTGGTATCATCTTAGGATAGCCTTCCTCCTCATTAGTTTTAGCATCATTATCAAGATAAGCAGATGAGGAATCAATAATGTGACAATCACCGTTTCCCTTATTATCAATATGATCCTCTACAACAATAATCGTATTTTTACTGGGAATATATTCCCCTTCTTCACATTCCTCCATAAAATCCTTCCCATTACAATAGTATCCATCTAAGGCAATAAATTAGGATTTTCTTCATTATGAAATATAGAATCAACGAAAATGAAAATGATAGGACTCTTTTTTCATTAACCAACTCTTTCACAAAAGAATTGTTAGGAGTATTATCTAAAACCACCATATTATCCGAAGCAATGATAGTATCATTTCCAACCTTCTCAACATTAGAATGGTTTTCATCATGAGTCACAGGAGACATGATTTCAACTTTTTCGTTAGTAGTAACCATATTGCCCACCATTTTAGTAGAGTTTTTGGAAACTATCTTAAGCTCCGGATGCAATTTAAAGCATTCAGACACCGCATGACCGTGAGCTTTGCAATGATTACAGAAATCAAGGACCTTTTCAAATTCAACCTTTTGTAAATTACCAAAAACTTTAGATCCAACCCAAACTTCCTTAGCATGCTTCTTAGTAATGTCCACTTTAACTAAAACCCTAGCCACAAACGGCCGTGTTCTAGAGGCAGTCGTTTGATTTGTTTGCAAGGGACGACCAAAAATTGAACCAAGGGCATGCAAGACTTTAATATTAAAAAAATGAAGTGTAAGATTGAAACGAAATCCATATAGGCACAATCGGAGATTCTTCTTTGACATCAAAGAAGGGCGTTCACTTCAAAATACGTATTTGACAATTAAGTATGATGTAAGATCTACGGGCAAAAACACGATTGTAGTCCAGATTATTAGAAAGTTGAATAACAACATATTTAGAATCTAACAAACCCACGGAATAAAAAACCTAAAAGCTTAATATTTCCAAAAAAAGCTCGTATCGCATCAAGATTGGGCCGTCGGATGCCAAATTTGCCAACCAAAGTAAAACGAAAGGGGGAAGCAAGTTTCAAAACTTCATCATCAGAGATCATGACACCCGTCACACCATTAAAAGTAGATGAGTAAGGGAAGGTAAGGTATCACCTGCCGACGATCCAGACAGAACATCCTTAAAAGATCGTGATTGTGGAGGAGAAGGAACCTCCGAGTTTAAGTTGAAAAAGTCTTTCTTTGGATCTTGAACCTGGGAGGCAACATTCTCCCACAAAGTCGAGGATGAAGCCCCCGCCATTGCAGCGAAGGCCTAACAGGGCCGAAAGCCAAAACGAACACCAGTAGAGAAGAATAAACAAACGATCACACAAAATCACCTCCGGAGAAAGCACGAAGGCGACGAGAAAATGGAAGGAGCAAGGAAACCCTAGAATCGCCCGAGCGGTGCTAGGGCGAGAGCTGATGATTAGAATGAATAGATTTTGATATATATACAAATATGGTAATCATATAAAATGCTTATAATTTGTTATAGCAAAATAATGTCAGCTCTATATATATATATATATATATATATATATATATATATATATATATATATATAGAGAGAGAGAGAGAGAGAGAGAGAGAGAGAGAGAGAGAGAGAGAGAGAGAGAGAGAGAGAGAGAGAGAGAGAGAGAGAGAGAGAGAGAGAGAGGATGGTTATTAATCAAATAACATGTTAGATTGTGTGCTTGAAGAAAGTTTAAAATCATATATACGTTACTCATGATGTTGAGATGAATAATTAAGAGACATTATTATCGCTATGCAATAATACTTTGCTTGTGCTTCTTGTGCTGGTTTGTTAAATGTAAATATGTTTTAAATTCAACTTAATGAAGATCATATGCTAGTAAGATCATACATATGATGTGAACACATTTGAATCAATTATTATTTTTTTTATGAATTAGTGCATTGTATTATTTTTAAATCTTGACTAATTTAATGATACAAAAATTTCTTAAGAAATAGCAATGAAAATACTTGGGTGAGATTATTAAAAGGGATATATGAATATGAACATAAAAGTCAATAAAAATTCTTAAAAAAAAATATCATTTGCATTTCCTCGCTTTGAATTCATTCAAATAAAGCAAAGCCTAATAGAGAATTAGTTATTGGAGTCAATCTTCACCACAAGATAAATATTATTTGCATTTCAGGTCGATAGTTTGTCAGAGTTGCATCATCACTAAGGCTTATATATATTCGCGGAGGTAGAGAAATATAAAGTTTAACGTTTTAGCTTTGTACGAATATCCAACACACAATCAGATAAAACGAGAGGGTGCATCATTTATAAGAGACACCAAGATTTTTATATGAAAAACTAAAAAAAAGGGGGAAAAACCACAAGGGCTAGTCCAGTTTGAAGGAATCCACTATTATTTGTAGTCGATTACAATTGAGGCCTTTCATTAGAAGGAAGGTCATGGCCTTATGTAACGAATATACATCATATAAATTGTGTTACATGGTGGAAATAAGAAGAATCATTGTTGACGTGTTCACTTGATCAGAAAAATCATAGTTGGTGGGCAATAGAGGTCAAAAAGACGTTAGTCGGTGGGTAATGTAAGTCTGAAAGATCGTAGTCGGCTGGTGATGGAGGTCAAAAAGACCGTTCTCAGGCAATGGAGGTTGGAAGGACTGTAGTCGGTGGGCGACGTAAGTCAGAAGAACCGTAGTCGGTGGGTGACGTAAGTCAGAAGGATCGTAGTCAACGGGTGACGGAGGTCATAAAGACCATTATCTAGCGATGGAGGTCTGAAGGATGGCCTCAGGTAGAAATCTAGCTATTGACAGAAGTTCAGTGTTGGATAGAGGTGCGACGAATGTCTGACAAGGCAATGAACAGAAGTCTAGAGTCGGATAAAAGTTTATGATGAACAGAAGTCTGGCGTGCGTTGGATAGAAGAGAAAGTTCGGTAACATGCATCATAAGTCCGACATCCGCTAGAAGTTTAGTGTTGGGTAGGAATCCAGCGTTGCGGGGAGGTCTGATGGCGGGTAGAAGAATGACGTCGGGTAGAAATTGGCGTCGCAGCGTCGGGTAGAACTCTGACGGTCGGCTGCCGGGTGAAAATCTGCCGTGGTCAAGGAGTAATGAGAGAAGCTCCCGTTTTGCGTAGAGAGAGAAAGTTATGTTTTTCAAAGTTTTTTCAAATTTCTTCATTACCGATTTTTTCTCCTTGGATTCAGGAGGGAGGTAGGACATGGCGGCGGAAGGCCGCCGGCCATCACTACCTTCGACTGGGAAATCATTAGCTGTAGGCGGACTTGCTATGTCCGAGCATGGACGTCAGATTACTGAAATAGATCGTGAAGCTGAAATGGTTCGAAGACGGAGGATGAAAGAGATGAAGGCGTATGGTAGCCGACCATCTCCTGTCACTACGGCTAATACACAAACTAATCGTTTGGATATTTCGATCGGTGAAGAAGCTGTGCGTAGTTTGGCATACCCATTTCATTATTAATTAGAATTCCCTGATTAATAAATCTATTGCTGCAAAGTATGGTTATAAAATCTGGAAAGATGATTCTAGGAAAAAAGCTTCTACAATTTGGCGAATTATTAAAGATGGTGCTCATTCTATGAAGAAAATTATTAGGTGGAGGATTTCAAATGGAGATTCCATTAATATCCTAAATGATACCTGGATATTGGATAGAAGTTTGAATGAATGGCAGGCTTGCATCATTGTTCAAGAGATAGGAGATAGTAATGTTTCCTCATTGCTGGATGAACGAGGAGAATGGAATATGGATTTACTGAATAATATGTTTTCTTCTGATATTATTGATGTAATTACTAAAATCCCGGTGAACAAAGAGTTGCTAAATGATGAGGTTGAGCTGCTTTATCAGAACAATGGAAAGTCAATTGCTACCATCGCTTTCCATGCTGAAAACAAAAATGAAGATGATGCTGTTAATATTAATTGGATGAAGAAATTGAAACTCATTCCTAAAGTCAAGATATTTTGGTGGAGGCTTATCAATAATTCATTAGCTACGAATTGTTGGATGAAATTTAGAAGACTGCGGGAACACAGCTCTTGTCCAAGAGGCTGTATGGAAGATGAATATAACATTCACATCACATCTGGATGCAGTAAACTGATGGAAATTTTTATTGCTCTGGAAAATTTGGGAATTCATATGCCTTATCTAATTGGTGCAGATGATTACTGGAAGAAGCTGGAGGATTTATCTGGGATAAATTCGAACCTTGTTAAATTATATCTGAATGTAGTGTATATGAATTGGAAGGCAAGGAATTGTTATTTGCATGGAGAGAAGGTCCCTACGTCTCATACTCTAGCAGCGAATGCTTTATCAGAGGCTTCACAATCTTTTTTGTTTCCAATTGGCAAGAACTGGGATACTAATCAGCACTTATTGCTGTCTAAAGCTTGGTATCTCCACCTACTAATTGGATAAAACTCATTGTGGATGCTTGTTTACTAAAATCTAATAAGGCAAGTATTGCGGGAGTATTGAGAGACCATAAAGGAAGATTTCTTATGGCATATGGAAAGAAGTTGCTTCATTGGGATATTTCTCTTTTATAGCTTATTGCTGTTTTTGATTTCAAAATTTTTATTCAAGGATGGATGAATGGAATAAATGGTATTATCATTGAAGGTGATAATATCAATGTGATCAAGCTTCTTCAACAATCAATAATGAAGAAGAGGAAAAAAATGGTGCATAAAATGGATTTCTCTTTTCTAGATTGTTTTAATAATGTTAATTTCCATTTTGTTTCTAGAGAAGGCAATAAATTAGCGGATGATTGTGCTAATTATGCCTTAATATGGGATTTTTATTGGGATTGTGCGATGTTTGGGAACCTCCCTTCAAGTATTGTTAACTTGATTAGGGAGGATTGTGATAGTATCTCTATCACATAGGTTTGTAACTCTATTTTTCTTATTAATTAATGCATTTGCAGTTCATAAAAAAAAAGTTAGTGATCGGGCAAAATCCCGGCGTCGGTCAGCTGCCGGGTGGAAGTGTCGCGGTGGTCGAGGAGGAGTCTCTTCCCTCTCTTCCTTTTCTTTCTTCTCTTCTTGCTTGGGCATCATTCTTCCCCCCCTTGGGCTCCCTTTTTGTGAGAAATGAGGGGTTTATTTATAGTTTTTTGATAGTGACATGACCGTTAAATAAGAGGAAGATCAGGGGTGATTTGAGAGTGGTTTGAATGGACGGTCGATGTTGAATCCCTCAATCATATACTATTTATCAGTCATTTGAATGTCTCAATGATGTTAGAATTTGACGATCTAAGCACGTTGGATTCGTCTCGTCGAGTCGCTCGATTCTACTATAAGCATGTCACGTTTAGAAACTATTTGGTAATGCAAATTATGGTTTGAACCTCCCAAATGTGTTTAAGGTGTTTGATTTTAACTCATTTTGGCTCAGATTGAGTCAAATTTGGTGTTGTTGGGTTTGTATTTTTGAGACGTTCAGTTCGACTATTAGTTTGCTGAAATCGGAGTTCAACTAGTCTTCAAATTAATTTTTGAAGTTTCCAGCTTGATTCTCCCTCGAGATTCGTGCTTGATAAAGATAATTTTTTATGATATATCAGTTGTTCCCCTATTTTTAGGGTTCGTACTGCTATATTTCTAACAATAACATAGACATGTAACAATGACAGATCATAATTTATGGCATACAATAATATATATTTTTGGATTGCTAAATTAGTGAGCACTTATGATATAGATTGTTAAAATGTAACATTAATAATCATTTTTTATGCTAATAAATACTAATTTAGTCTCTAATCTTATTGATTACATCATTACATAGTCCATATTAATGACCATTTTATTTGACGCACAAGAATGTTGATTTTGCGACTAATCTCACTAATTACATATGTAACAATCAAATTAAAGGTTGATCGCTAAATGAGCCATCATATATTTACTTAATATTGATGCAAATTTCTTATCTCATTAATACTTTACTTAATATTGATGCAACACTAATTTTATTAACCGAAGATGCCAATATTCAGTATATAAAAAATTTAACATATATTTATTTTATTCAAAATTAACATACTTGAACATTTTACTCGTTCATCTATTTTTCAATATGCAATTAACAATATAAATTATGATAGTATCCAACCCAAATACAAATAAATAGTCTTTTTCTTTTATAAATGACATCCATTTTGAAAAAAAAAAAAGTAAAATTCACAAACACTAAAAACTATCATAATATAACAATACAAAGTGTCTCAACATCCATTGAAACTAACATAACTAAATGCATTCATAATAGTAAAATTTAGTAAAATAAGTTATAAAAAAATAACACAATAATTGACAAAATCTAAATAAAAAATATAACATTAAAGAGCAACCTAAAAAAACTAACACAATAATTGACAATTGCTGTCTCAGAAACTGTATGTCTTGATCAAAATTTTTAAAACAAAAGATACTTAACATTTGAAAGAAACTAAGAACATGAAAAGTTTAGAAAAAGAGTAGCTCATTACTTTTTATCAGCTAGCCAATGCTTTTGGCAGTTAAACAACAATATCCTAAGATTTCAGTAACCACTGACCAAATGAAAATTATTAATTAAATAAACTTAGCCTAACTTTCTTCTGGAACGATGGCAAGCAAGTGGCCATTTCCTAAGCAATTTGAGTTTTTTGAAGCACTACCATAGGTATGCAAACGGGAATTGAGCTCAAGCATACCATTTGGTACACAAAGTACATAAATCAAGTCAAGAATGAAGAAAAAAAAAACACACACACACACAACTATACCATTTTAGATTAAAAGAGGAAGAATCAAGGAATCCACCTTCGCCCCCCACAAACAAGGAGTAGCCGTGAAAAATAGAGAAAATATTACAGGAAAATGTTCAGTGCTTTAACTTAGAAGCACAAATTAAGAACAATTGTTCATAAACTTTTGCTTCATGCTGATTATAAAGTTCACATTCATTTCCTTCACTAATTAGATCACGGGAGGAGGAACAACCCAAAAAAAAAAGGACCAATTACTTAAGAATAAGAAAGAAGAGAACCTATAGAGCATAAAACATGGATAATTCTGAAGAGAGGTACAAATTATGTTGCGCATCCTTTGGCGATCTACCGAATAATATATTTGTTTCATCTTTGTCAACATTATTAATACCTTGCGTAGTTAGTGAATTGTGAGGGTTTGTGTTTATGAAAGTTCCTGCATGCATTTCTATTATTTATTGCATCTTGTCAACAGCTTCGCATGTATCATTAAGATCATTGACATCTCTGGTAAAAAACCCAGAGTTTTTAAAAGGATTTATTTGAAAAAATTTGAAATTTATGAACAGTGGCGCTGCACTTTCAAGCCTAGTGCAACGACACTGAGATGCTAGAATTCGGCGTGGCGATGCTAATGCTCTTTATCCTACAATAACTTTGGAATAATATGCTATGTTGTGACATTGGGTTGGAGCACTGTTTAATATTTTTATATAAATTTTCTCTACTCAATTGTTTCTCCATCTCTCTCTTGCTTGGTGTTGACCTACACAGCATATCAGAACAAAAAAAAAATCAAATAAAAAATTTTCTGCCATACCTGTACAAGCCATCCCGATATCCTGCTCAAATCCAGTCACATCCCCGCCGTTTGCTACAGTGGCCCATGCCCTGCAGTCGGCGCCGCTTCAAGGCATGTCACGAACAAATCTCGCTCTCGAGCGATGCTCTTCGACGCCTTTAAAAGCCAACCGAGAGGAAGCCTTCGGGACTGCACTCCACGCACACGAGAACTCCTTCCCGAGCTCCCTATCTCTCCCGTCACTGCTTCCGAACTCACGGAAGATCTCCGAAGCGTCCTCCCTCTTCCCGATTTCCTCAGCCGCCCAGTCTCGCCGACGATCTCCACAGCCTGATCTTCCCGAAGCCGCAAGCATCCCGCTTCTGTTTCCCCGTGCCGGCTTCCTTTCATCCACGCAGAGAGAGAGAGAGAGAGAGAGAGAGAGAGAGAGAGAGAGAGAGAGAGGAAGACCCTTACCTCCTGCCGCCGTCTCCTCCCTCTGCCGCCGTCTGACCCCGCTCCTCCGAAGACTTTCCCTTCTCCTCGGATCGGAAGGAACGATGTTCCCTTCCCTGTTTGATCGGAAGCTACAATAGGAGCTCGCGGCTGTGTAGGTAACTTTCTCCTTACCACACGCTTCTTCGGCCAAAATCCCGTGGATCCGTCGAACCCGAGAGAGAGAGGGAGAGATTAATTAGTTTATTTTAATTAAAATTAATTTTAATTAATGTTAATTTTAATTATTTTAATTAATTATAGTTAGTATAAATAATTAAAATTAGTTTAAATTAAATAATTATAATTAATGTTAATTAATTATAATGATTAAATTAAATTAATTTTAATTAATTATACATTTTTTTAATTAATTACAATTAATTTTTATTAATTAATTAAATTTAATTAATATTAATTAATTCTAGTTAATTAAAGATAAATATGATTAGTTATTTTAATTAATTATAAAAATAATTAATTACTTTAATTAATCATAAACATAATTAATTAAAAATAATTATAGTTAATAATTAATTATAATTAATATTTTAATTAAAATAAAATAAAATAAAATATATCTGCTTTCCTTGCCTTGAACCAACACCACCGCCAACCTCGCGCAGGTATAACCTTTCTAAACTCTAAAACTTCGAGATCCCGCTTTCGATGCTTGCAACGCGACCAAACGACCACCTATACACACTTTTCTCTAGCGTGGTGGGAGGAAGTTCGTCGCGATGTTTTCAACGAATCGGGTGATCACCTAAAATCCTGTTCTCGACGTGCGTGTCGAGCCGGCAAACCGCCTATACACGCTTTTCTCTAGCGTGGTGGGATGAGAACCCGGTGCGACGCATACGACGAGATCGGGATATTCATAAGTACCCGCTCGCGGGGAAATAACTGTTTTTCGTTCATAAGTACCCGCTGGCGGGGAAACAATTGTTTCTCTTTTGCAACAGGTATAGAAGACCCATACACGCCTTTCTCTGGCATGGTGGGGACAAAAATTTTACACGGCCGCGGTGTCCTCGTAAGAGGGCACCTACCGTACACGCTTTTCTCTAGTGTTGAGGGAGGCCCAGTTTTCCGTAGTTTTCCCCTAAACAGGGGGGACGCCGGGAGGCTATCGAAATTTCGGATGAAAACATACCGTACTCGGACCTGTTTGAACTCAAAAGAACGTGAACTGTGGACTTGAATCTGGACTAAAATTCAAAAGATTAATGAATGTTGAAACCAAGTGAAATAAAATCAAAATATGGCCAAAAAATCAAAATCAACAAATGAACAACAAAGGCCATAGTGGACTTTTGCATTTGAACAAGAATTTGGACATACAAAATTGACTACAAATGACATGAATTGGGACTTAATTTGAATATCAAAAGAACATGAAATTGGACTGAACTCAAGCAAGAACCTGATTTGAAGCCAATAAGGCTTGGACTTGATTGAACTCATAGAGCTACAGGGGACTCGAATGAAGGAAAGAGGCTCTTCTTAAGCCTGAATTGTATTCAAATTCAAATCATTTGGACTCAAACTTGCATCCGAACTCAAAAATGATACAGAACTCAATTGATTCGTAAAGAGTTCAATTTGAGTGTTGTTAAAAGTTAAACTCAAAGATGCCAAACGATGAACTAAAGTTTAATGAAATGGAAGATGCAATGATGTATCTACAATCAATAGCAGAGTTTCAATGAAATATCAAATGATCATCATACAAACATCAGTATGTGAATCTACCACATGAGATATGAGTTCTCTTCAAAGTCAACATAGGACCCATGATATATGACATGCATTTAAATGAACATCAAATGGAGGAGTGATAAAGAATTTGATTTCTGGAAGAATAATCAAGATTTCAATGAAACTATCTCCCAATCAGAATGTAAGCGCTAAATTGAAAGACCTTTTGTGAATGGTGGATAATCAATAGCATGTTCAATAAATCTCCAACGAATGTCAAAAAACAGTCATAATGATTGAAATGCAAGAACTATCAAGTGACATGCCCACAAGCAGCAACAATTCAATGTTAAACAAATGCAAGGAGTCTCTGTAAGTTATAACATTCAAAACACAACATGAAATGTTCGCAAGTAGAGGCAGATGACGTGTAACAAGTGCAAATGTTTGTAGAAGATTCACTATGCATACAACATGTAATTTACAAGGAGGATGCAAGGAGTCTACCACAAGTATTAAGATGCTTATACATCCTACCGGAAGGCAGTGGAAGGTAGATGCACCTGTCTACCGCAAGCTGAGGAGATTTGATACTCAACAAGTGCAATACCTACAATCATGTAGGAGGTCCACCGTACATTTGACGCGACGCTCACAAATGAATATATAATATGTGCAAAGAAGATCTACAATACATACACTCTCTAAGAATACAGATGTATATATAACACGCCACTTATGGGTAGATGCAGAAAAACTACAGTAAATGCAGTATCCTGTGGTCAACTTCAGTCTAAAGATGAATATATCTACCTCCAATAATGGCGGATGTACTACACGAACCAAAATCACAGTAGAATGCAAGCTCCTACTAGCTTTTACAATCGAAGGCAGGAGATTAGTTCGTGCACTATGACCCGCCTACAAAAATCAACAGATAGTGCACGACTGTCCACCTGTACGAAGCAGCGAACAATTCTATCCAGAAGCTGCCACGCCACCGGATCCGCAACATTCATATTAGCGGACAGAAGGCGTCTATAAATATTTTCAAAATACCCCCGCGCAAGTGCACCGTAGTTTGTATAGACATAGGTACACTGAAAGGGGTAAAAGCATTCATACACCCGCATGGGCCCCGACGAGCGTGTTATTGATACACACGTGACGTCTAGGGATGCTGTGCGGGTTGACAAGTGAATTCAGGTTCGAAACCGATCCTTCTTTACGGGTCAATAGAAGTCGACAGGGTTCGAACCAACAAACGAATATACAGTTGTGGCGATCGTTATATTTGTCTTAATACATTCATATTAGGCCTTCAATGCTTATAACAAATTCACTATCAAGGGCATAAAGCCTACGAAACCCGATCCTCTGTTGACAGCCCGACAGAGTGACAAGGTTCAATCCATAAAAAGAAATGACCCCAAATACCCCGAAGATGGCCGTGTTGAATGCAGATCTCAACCGGAGGGGTTCCCAAATATTTTCAAATGCCTCCAAAAAGTCTATTTCAAATATTCCATAGCTCCACCCAAAATACCCACAAAAATAAAAAAAAATCCAAAGCTCCACCGAAAATTCTCAAAAAATCCCAAAATTCCAAAAATATTTAAAATTGAAACTATCCATCCCAAAACTTAAAGCAAAATCCATCCGCCCTCCACAACAATTTGTCGGGGCAGGCAAATTAAAGTTTACTTCAGCTCATAAAGAGCCAAATGCCTAGTCGAAAATATCACTAGGATCCATTCTCAAATAATCTCTTGCCAGGAAGGACGTGGTACGTGTCCTCTAACCGGCAGTTTCGCCGCCAATTGGCACTGCAGGTAAACGGTTATGACCCGGGGCCCTCTGAACCGAGTGGTTTTGCCACCAAATGGCACCACAGATAGCGGTTATGGCCAGAGCCAATACACTCCTTAATTGCGTTAAATCTTTGAGAAACGAATCAATAGGATATGATCGATAGGGCACAAAGCCCTCTGTCAGCTAAGGTAGATTCAAGTTTGTCCCCTTAGACAAACATTTAACCCCGGTCTATAAGGTCCCCTTGGACGAAGCAACCCATGGCTGCCGACAAGGATCCTTCTGTCAGGTTGGGTCGACTACCTCCTATGACTAAGTAGACCAGGGACCACGATGGCCCGGGATGATGGAACCATGGGATCTTGATCGGGTCTATCATCCATTCCCCCACCATCCGCTTTAAGTGTAAGATGGTGCAATTTTCAATTTTAAATATCAAACCCTCAAATATCTCAACCCAAGTTTTCAAACTTCTAAATTTCCTAAATTTTCAACCTTCCAAACTCTTCAAATTCCAATCCTTACCTATTGCTGCTATTATGCCAGATAACACGTATGTTTTACGTATATGATTGATGACTAGCCTTAATCGAAAGTTCTCTCTCATGATCGGGAGGGGTAATTAATTATAGGGGCTTGCGCCTATAGGAAACCAGAACTCAGATCATAAAGTCCTCGCAAAATGAGGGCGAAATCTCTGGGTAGTGTCTTATCTACAAACCCATCTGCCTTCCAAAATTTACCCCGGAACCTATTCCGTTAAAACTCCCCCTCGCTCAAATAAAAAGAAAAGCGCGGCGGGGAGGTCGGGGCCGAATTTTTGGAGCCCATAGATTTCTGGCGACTCCGCTGGGGTCTGGTTTCTCTTTCCATCTTTGGCTAGTCGTCTCAGTGCTATAGTAGCAGCTATATCAAATCGTACTCAAGATTTTGAGTCTTTCAAAATGATCATTTAATAATTCAAAACTCTGAATTTTTTAAAATGATCATCCAACAAATTCATTTGGCATTCAGTAGAGTTTTAAAATTATTTTTATTGCTTGCTTATGCTAATCATTTTTGTCTATTTTTGTTTTTGTGTTATGTGTAAGTCTCTGCATTTTGAAAGTGCGGGGTGATGTATCAGGTTCTGATTACTAACCCTTGCCTTTCATTTATGTAGATGGATCTACAGAACACGCCAATGACCGTCCAGCTGGGACGAGGAGCTAGGATCCAGTTGGCTAACACTGTTATAGAGACCGGAAGCACTGGAGCTACCATCCAATTTGGTAGTGTTGATTTTCCAGCTGTTGTTGCAAGAGCTTCCGGAGCTCCTACCCGTCGTGTGCATATGCCAGCGCCGTGACCTAATGCTGAAGATCCTCCCAAGAGGCTTTCCGTATTCGAGAGGCTATCACAGCCTGAGGCCCTGACCACTAGAAGAATTGTGAGCAATGAAAGAGTCTCCGTGGTGACTGCCAACACCACTACTCTGCCGACCAGGTTATCTGCGCCTAGAAAGTATGATGTTTAAGCCTCCTCTTCTGGAGGAAGGCCAACAAGGAGGCAAAGAAGGAAGATGAACGTTGAGCTCCAAGCTCAACATCAACAACTCCCAGTCCACCCTTCAAACTTGACTATCCAAGAGCCTGAAGTCAATGTTCCCACCAGAAACAAATTTTCTGATCTAAAATGGGTCAAAAGAAATAGCTCTACTGGGGAGCTAAAAAAGTCTTTCTGGGAGCAACGGCCTGAAGCCCCAGCCCCTCCTAGGAGAAATGAACCTGAGACCCTATCAGCTCGAGTGTACCGAGTCCTGAAGACTGTAAAGGAGAATGGTCCAAAGAAGAAGAAGTTCCAACGGCCTTTAGTGATAGAGGCCAGAAGAACTCCGCCAAGAGAACATCTATCTGCTGTGGCGGAAAGAAGAGAAAGAAGATATTTCCCACGCGGTGAGCATCGGGGTGTGACACTTGAACCGTATGTTCAGTGATCCACCACTGAAAGGTCCTGGTGGAAAGGAAAACAAGTCTGGAGGCCAAAGCCTCGAAGAAATGAAAAGGAAGATAGAAGAGAAAGGAGGATTGATTTGGGCGTGACATCCGCTGAGACTTCCCGAAGATCCGCCCCCATCTACAAACAATGTAAGAAATGGGCCCCGAAAAGGACCCATAATGACACTCCTCCAAACGGTAGATACCATGGAGAATCCTCCAGGGGATCCCGTCATCTTCCATCCCCTCCAAGAAGAAACCAACTTTGATCGCAGTCCGCTGGTTGAAGAAGTCCCCGTGCCTAACCAAGAGCCGGAAATCCAGTGGCGACGCCGCTCGGAGATCTGATTACTAGAAGAGGAAGGAAATATGCAAGGGAAAGACAACATTGAAGAAGAGGAATTCCTTGAAGAGGATGAAAATAAACAAGAATACCTGGAAGGGGAAGAAAATATTGATGAATTTCTGGAAGGAAACCCGGAAGAAGGTTTGGAAGAAATAAATAACGCCTTGGACATGGAAGTTGTCTATATGGTGACACATATAGACGTTAATGATGGGGCCAATTACGATGATGATGAAGATGAAGAGCGTTGGCAACCGCCACCCAGGCAAATATACCGTCGTCGTCGTAGGGAAGGATCTGCCACTGGCAGAAGTCGTCATTCTCAAGAAGAAGAAGTTGAAGAAGTAGATGAGAATCCTTCTGATACCGAAAATGTCACACTCGCTGAAATGCGGCGATAAATGAGGCGACAAATGAGAGCCAAAGACAGGGAAATCTCTCAGTTAAATGAGAAGATGACTGAGATGATGGCTCAAATGGGGGCGATGATGCAGATGATGCAGAGAACTGCCGCTATCGGTGCCATGCCCAATCCTCCTACTGATCCTCCAAACTTCCAAATGCCTCAAGTCTCAGGAGTACGGGGCGCTCCTTAAGGCGGTAATGAAGTCAATAACATTACCCGCCAACCCACTCCACATAACATTACAAGTACTTCTGAACTAGTGACTGCTGCACAGTTAGAAGGAATTATCACCTAGAAGATCAAGGCTATTATAGCAGTTGATCAAGCAGAAAAGTTGGTGGGCAAGGGTCGTCCGTATCCTGCTGAATACGACCAAGTGCCGTATCCAATAGGGTATTCTGTATCAAAGTTCAATACATTCAATGGTACTAACAATCCCCGACAGCACCTGGCACAGTTTAAAGCCACCTGTGGGAATACAGGAAGAAATGACGTCCTACTCTTCCGACAGTTCGTTAGTAGTTTGACAACAACTGCTTTCGAATGGGTATGCTGAACTACCGAATGATTCTGAAAGACCTTCGCAGAATTGGAAAATATGTTCGTGAAGAGATTCGTCAGTGCAACAGAGAAGATAACGATCGCTGACCTCGCTCTGGAGAAGAGAAAAAGAAAAGAGTCGGTGACGAAATATATCACTCGTTGGCGAAACTTGAGCATGAAATGTGAGCAGCAACTTGAAGAAGAGCATGCCGTACAATTTTTTAATGGGAAACATTGATGACAGGATGCAACCTTTTCTGTGCATGGCTACAATCAACACATTTAAAGAATTGCTAGATAGAGTGGCCAAATTTGAGAAACTGAATTTATCAAGATCAGAAAATCACTTAGATAAGCCCAAGAAGGCTAAGGCCCCGGGTGCTAGAAGGGGTGAGGCCGACTCTACGTTCTTCTCTAGAGCTGATAGAGAAAGGTAGGTGATTTACAATGTAGACAAAGGCAAACAACCGATGCAATATCAAGAAAAGCCTGAGCAAGTCTATAACCCCAACCCCCAACCCCCAACCAAAGTTAGTTCTTGGAGGAAATGATAAATCTCCAGCCTTTCCTGGTGGAGGAGAGCGCCAGAGACAGACAATGGGAACTGGTGATAGAGCTTCCAATCCCTCAAAGATAAAATGAATAAAGAATATTCATTCAAGAGGGAGAGTGTCGCCAAATTATTTCGACAAGTGTTGAAATCGGGTTTAGAACTGCCTGAATGCAAGAGACCCGAAGAGTCGAAGCACACTGGTGACCCAAATTATTGCCCATACCATCGAGTACTCAACCATCCTATTGAAGATTGCTACATCTTCAAGGATTGGCTTGAAAGAAAATATCAGAAGGGAGAAATCACACTATCAGACAATGTGTTGTCTCACCCTAGAAAGGAATCAGCTCGGGTAGTTACATCCTCTTCCGTACCTTTGGTTGAAGAAGAAAGAAAATATGAAAAGAAGCCAATTCAAGAAGAACAATGAGAGATTACGGTCTCTAAGAAGACTGTGAAATTGTTGAAGCAGCTTGAAGGAGTTTCAGGTGTAAAGTGGAAGTCTCCTATTGAGCCAATGATAGATTTGAAGGCACTGCTGGTGGTACGACCTTCTACTTCAAAATAGTTTTCCAACCAAGTTGATTCTTCAAAGACTGGAAAGAAGAAATCATCCAAGAAGAAGACCAAGTTAAAGAAGCCTAGAGAGAAGATGACCGCAACTCAGAGGGTTATCGACAATTTGGATGAATACTAACAGACTATGAGGCGACCTATCAAGCTTGCTGACTTCATGGCGGAGCTTAAAATTGATGAAGCTAAAGAAGATGATAAGAATTCTCTTCCAACAGAAGTATGTCGGGTCATCTCGGTAACACCGAGTACTTTGATAGAAGAAGAATACACAGGAGTACCCTCTGAATCCTGTATGATAGTTTTTCCAATGGATTATACTTCGGAGGAGGACTTATATTTTCCAGAGGGAGACGAATCAGACCCTAGCATAACGTCTCGGATGGGACATGTAAATCTGGGTGGCAATTCTGAATCAACAGATGAGTCCCTAGATGCAACAATGGCTGATTCTGAAGAAAATACTCCGTTAAATGACTCTGAACCGGAGGAGATTGCTCAAGTGCAGTTAAGAAGCGGTAAGGTACTACCGCCTCCACCGAAGAAAGGGGTCTCCAATAAAGATAAGGAGAAAGAGATAGTTATCAACGATGATATTATCTCTGAATATCCCAAGAAAAAGAAGTCTCCAGCCAATGGGATAGATTATAATATTTTATCGCATCTGAGAAAGATCCCAGCACAACTCATCATATACGATGCTTTGGTAATGTCTGATGATCTTCGGGAGACTCTGATTCAGGCTCTCAAAGATCCTAAAAGATACGAGGCGTATTTTGCTGAACGTAGTTTGACTGAAGTTCTATAAGCTCATAATGAGTTATTCATTACTTTCTCTGAAGAGGACATAATGCTTGGAACTGCAGACCATAATCGTCCTCTGTATTTTACCACAGAGAGCGATAAGCTGATTATCAGTCGAATCCTGATCGATTCTGGATCCTCCATAAATCTAATAAGCTTGAAAGCACTGAGATCCCTCTGCCTTGATGTGGAACACCTCGGGCCAGATAAGTTGATGGTGCATGGTTTCAACGAAAAAGACAGAAAACCCTTGGATCATTCATGCTCCCTCTTGTATTTGGAGAGATCCACACAGAAGCTAAATTCCACGTGATTGATATGGATACTTCATTTAAGGCACTACTAGGTTGTCTCTGGTTGCATGAATATGGCATTGTCCCGTCAACACTACACTAGTGTATAAAATATCTCAAAGATGGAGAAGAGTTCATGATCTCTGGTGACATTCAACCCTTCATAGTTCATGAAGCTATAGTTTATGAAGATGCACGGTACTTCATGCTAAAGAAGCAAAAGTCTTCGAGTTCTCTCGAGGCTAAAGCATCAAATTCAAAGACTACAAAGCGACCTGAACGAGAAGGTCAGAAGAAGCAGGTGGGGAGAAAGAAGGTAGGGCCGACTCTTCCCAAAGCATCGATCATTCCAAAAGAAAAGAAACATGTACCTCATCTTGGGAGTGACACAGATGAAGATGATGTTACTCTTGCCAAATCCTGAAAAGTATGCCAGTCCATGGATGAATGGAGTAGGCAGGTTGAATTTTCAAATAATGATTATGACTACGACTCTATTTATATGAACACGGTGCAGAATGTGTTCTCTAGAAGAATAGACATCCTATCAATTTCATATAGTATACTCGTAGTTACGCGTGTTCCTTTACAACACTTCAAGGAAATTATTCCGCGCGAGGTGCATAAAGTTGAAGAATTCGCCACCCTCTATCTGTCTCCCCGTAAAAATGGGATTGTGCCAAAGAATATGTTATATTCCACGGGAGTTCGTGAAGAGGAGAATCATGACTGGGATTACATGCTTCTCGACTCTGAGGAATTATTTCCTACGAGGCTACCTAGGTTCAATACCAAAAATATTCAGAGAATGCTATGAAAATAAGTCAATATTCCTACCACCAAGCGACAACTTCGTACAAGTTTGGGCCTCTGGTATGGGAGGAGTCCGCATCCGTTATGGCAGAAGGATACAGACGCATATAAAGGTATTGGATTCATCAAAAGAAAATTTCTCTGGAAAGAGACTTGTCAGGCAATCACATACATAGAAATTGAATCCGAGGATGATGTTGCTGAAGAGACATACGAGGCTGATGATTATGACGAGCAGCCCGTAGAAGCTGAGCCTACACCAGAAGAGCTTGAAGATGGTGGAACTATGGATGAACTAAAAGAAGTCAACTTGGGGACTGAGGAGGATCCTCGCCCAACCTTCAGTAGTTCTCTCCTACCCGAAGAACAAATAGAAGAAATAAAAGAGCTCCTTTGTGAATTCAGGGACTGCTTTGCCTGGACATATGCTGAGATGCCTGGCTTATCCCCTAATGTAGCGGTTCACAGATTAGCAATCAAACCAGATGTAGCACCCGTCAAGTAAGCTCCAAGGAGAATGAGATTGGAGATTGAAGAACAAGTGATTGCCGAAACAAAGAAATTAATAGAGGCAGGCTTCATCCGAAAAGAAAAATATGCTGATTGGATCGCAAATATCGTCCCAGTAAAGAAGAAGAACGGCTAGATTCGTATCTGTATTGACTTCAGGGACCTCAACAAGGCGTGCCCAAAAGATTATTTTCCACCCCCTGTATCCGAACTCCTGGTGGAAAATACGTCTAACTACGACATGTTCTCTTTCATGGATGGATCGTCAGGATACAATCAAATTAAAATGGCGCCTGAAGATGAAAAGCACACTTTATTCAGGACGCCCATCAGCATTTTCTGCTACACAGCTATGCCCTTTGGCCTGTAGAACGCTGGTGCAACCTACCAGCGGGCGATGACGCATATATTTAATGGGTTGATACATCAAAAGGTCGAGTGCTATGTAGACGACCTTGTTGTCAAGAGTATGGACCGAAGAGATCACCTAGATGACTTGAGGATTGTATTTAAAAGGATTAAGAAGTATGATCTAAAAATGAATCCTCTTAAATGTGCTTTTGAAGTCTCTTCTAGCAAATTTTTGGGGTACGTTGTCCGTCATCAAGGCATTGAAGTCGACCCCAACAAAATCAAGGCAATCATGGAGATGCCACCTCCAAAGAACCTTTGACAGCTTCGCTCGCTCCAAGGATAACTGGCTTTCATTTGGAAATTTATATCAAATCTATCGGGTAGGTGCCAGCCATTTTCAAAGCTAATGAAGAAAGACGTCCGCTTCAAATGGGACGCAGAATGTCAGGAAGCATTTGACAGCATCAAAAGATATCTGTTAAATCCGCCCATTCTCCCAGCGCCAATTTCGGGGAAGCCTCTTATACTGTATACAGCTGCACTAGAAGAGTCCCTCGGAGTACTATTGGCCCAGAATAATGAAGAAGACAAAGAAAATGTGCTCTACTACATCAGTCGGAGGTTGATTGGAGCAGAGAGCCATTATTCCCCAATTGAAAAGCATTGTCTGGCGCTGATTTTTGCAGTTCAGAAACTCCGCCACTATATGCTATCCCATAAAATCACCCTGATATCGAAGATCGATCCGCTGAAGTTCTTGATGACAAGACCAGCGTTGACAGGTCGTCTAGCCAGGTGGGCAATACTATTACTGCAGTTTGATATCATATACATGCCACAAAAGGCAGTGAAAGGTCAAGCATTGGCAGATTTTCTTGCTGCATATCCGATCCCTGCGGATTCTCCACTAAATGACGAATTGCCCGATGAGTAGATTATGCAGGTCGAGGAGAATGAAAGGCTACCATTTTGGAAAATGTACTTCGACGGGGCATCGTCGATTAGACCTGTCCGACCTCCAAATATTGCAAGAGCCCGAGCCGGCATCAGTCTCATTTTCGTAGCACCCGAGGGAGGCATAATGAGGTTCTCATTCAGTTTGACTGAACCTCGAACCAACAGTGAAGCCAAATACGAAGCCCTATTAGCAGGGTTGGAGATTGCGATCGATGTCAGAATCCAACATCTCCAAATCTTCCGTGATTCTCAGCTCGTGATAAATCAGGTCCTCGGTATCTACAAAGTTGGCAAAGTTGAATTGACCCATTACCATCGGCGAGCCCTCGAGCTTCTGAAGCAAGTACCAAATGTTGAAATAGCTCGAGTTCCTCGAGGACAGAATGCTAAAGCAGATTGTCTGGCCAAATTAGCCAAATAAATGGCGAACATCAACGAGGAGAGTCCTATATTCATAGGAGTTTACACTCGTAGGATTTTGGAGCCCGCTCTGTTACAATTCCTGAGGGCAGAAGAAATTCTAGATTCGAGCCAACAGGATGAAACCCTAGTTGACCCTCAACCTCTCCATCAGATCATTATGGAAAATTATCCAGAAGGATATCAGATGGCCAAGAGACGTAAAGCTAGTCAAGCTTCAGAATCGTGGTGGCATTGTTTAGACATTGAAGTCGAAAATGATTGGAGACAGCCATTCATTGACTACTTCAAGGAAAACAAACTCCCGTCAGAAAAGTCTATGGCCGCACAAATTAGAAAAAGGGCATTGCGATACGCATTTGTCAATGATACGCTATACATGCGAGCTTTTGATCAAATGTGGCTAAGGTGCCTAGGGACCAAGGAAGCTGATAAAGTGGTAGTAGAAGTTCACGAAGGGCTTTGTGGAGCACATCAATCAGGTCCCAAAATGGCCGCTAAAATCAAAAGAATGGGTTATTATTGGCCGACCATGGTCAGAGATTATATTGACCACGTTAAGAGGTGCCACGAGTGTCAAATCCACTGTGATGTTATACATCAGCCTCAAAATCCACTACACCCAACAATAGTGTCTTGGCCGTTTGAATGCTGGGGTACTGATATTATCGGACCAATAGACCCGCTGTCATCAGCGGGATATCGATTTATTCTGGCAGCGATAGACTACTTCTCCAAGTGGGCAGAAGTAGCTCAATTCAGAGAGGTCACATCCGAGCATGTGATCAATTTCTTTACCCACAATGTCGTCTACAGATTTGGCGTGCCACGCCGCATAATCTCAGACAATGGTACTGCATTCAAAAGTACAAAAATTTACAAATTTATTGATCGGCACAAGATTGATTGACGATATTCATCCATATACAATCCAAAGGCAAATGGATTGGCAGAAGCCTTCAACAAGACACTGGTGAAATTGTTGAAGAAGATCCTCACCAAGAATAAAAGAGAGTGGCATACGAAAATGGCAGAGGCGCTGTGGGCCTATCGTACAACCTATAAAATACAAACTAAAGCCACTCCTTATTCATTGGTGTTCGGTGTTGAAGCTGTATTACCGTCACTCCGGGTAGCAATCCAGAACGATCTCACTCAAGAATAAAATGCCCGCCTCAGAATGGAGGAACTCGACGCACTTGATGAACTAAGGTTACAAGCTCAACAAAATCTAGAAATCTACCGAGGAAAAATGGCAAAGTCCTTTGATCGAATGGTGCATCCTCGATCATTTCAGGAAGGGGAATTGATCCTGGTGCTGAGAAGATCAATCATTCCACATCAAAAAATCGGTGGCAAATTCGTATCCAATTGGGAAGGCCCCTTCGTCATCGGGAAAGTGTACCAAGGAGGAGCATATCAGTTGATCGATTTGAACGATCAGAGGCCCATGCCGCCTATCAACGATCGATATTTAAAGAAATATCATGCATGAAAGTTTCATAACTAATGTAGTTTGTGATAAACAAAGTTTTATATACATAGTTATCAGAGCATGCATATATTTATATTTTGAAATTCTCTTGTATAGAAAGAACGCATTTCAAAATCCTCCATCAGACTGGGGGCATTTTAAATATTTATTTGGGTCGACATCGTGCTGCATGCCGAGATTCCCAAATAAATATTTAAAATCTTAAAGACAAAAAGCCTATCCAAAATATCCCTACGAGATAGGGGGCATTTTAAATATTCATTTGAGTCGACATCGTACTATACACCGAGATCTCCAAATAAATATTTAAAATTTTATATTCCAAATTTATTGCATTCTAAAATGTCCATGCGAGACAGGGGGCATTTTAAATATTTATTCGGGTCGACATCGCACTGCATGCCGAGATCCCCGAAAAAATATTTAAAATTATCAATTCAAATATTCTTTTGTGCTAAAGTATACAAATACTTATTTTCCAAAGTATATGCAGGTGATCTTTCAAAAGCTAGAGACATTACATTCTCTAACGAACAAAGACTCAAAAGTCAAGAAAGAGACTTTTGTGGCTACACACTCCTACAAAATTGAGCCGAAGAAGCTTGAAGTCTTTCGACAGCCTGAAGTTTAAGGTTCGAATGGGTGTAAGAGGTCGGATCCAACACGCCCAAATATGGCCGAATCGCTGGCAGCTCCGTCTACTCAACAAGCCATAAGAAAGGCCATAGTAGCGGAACCCCCACTTCGTCAACCCGTCAGTAGGGACTGTAAGAAGTACGAAGGCAAATTTGACTCGACAGTTCAAGTGATCGTAGTCCACCGAATTCTCTCAAATGACTGGAGAATCAAAGTTTCATTAGAAGGATGAGTCTTGAATAACCACTGAATGTTCGTAGGCTCCAAAATCTACAGCCACAAAGGATGACTCCAAATCTATCAACTTCAGTAAAATCAACATTGAGGAGCGCAATTCTCATAGCTCAAATCTGAAGCCTGAATGGGTGTAAAAGGTCGGATCCAACAAGCCCAAATATGGCCGGATCGCTGGCATCTCCATCTACTCAACAAGCCAAAAGAAAGGCCGCAGTAGAGGAACCCCCATCTCAGCAACCAGAGGATAAAGAGCTATCAAATTTCAGCTCTCCCGATCTGATGAGCTCAAGTGATTCAGATTAAAGTCTTCTTAAGTGGTTAAGGATCAAGATATTACGTACGTTTGATACTATCAATTGAATCTAGAACCTACAAATCCTTCAACAAATCCGTAAAGCACAAAGCGAGGATCGAATGAATCTTTCTTCAACAAGTCCATCAAAGTATAAAGAAAAGGACTGAAGAAAATTATCCCAAAGTTCGTGAAAAGCCTAAGGCTGAACTAAAAGGATTTTGTCATCAATAAGTCTGTTACGCACAAAGCTCTGGACCGATGACTTTTCGCCATCGACCTAATACAAACCTAAGGGTTTAGGTCATCAGTATCTACTCCTTCATTAAGCCCGCCAAAGCTAGAAGCATAGGGCCAAAGGTACAAAAATCACCTGACGGGTCAGTAAAGATAAATCAGATAATTCTCCATCAATGTCTGCAGCACAAAGCACAGGACAGAAAGAATCAAAATTTCAGGACTCAAGCCAGAGTCGACATCGTGCTGCATGCAGAAAGAGTACCCTAGATGATGTCTACAAGTGTCCCTAAAGACTGGGGGCATTTTAAATATTTATTTGGGTCGACATCGTGCTACATGCTGAGATGCCCAAATAAATATTTAAAATACTATGAGCACAAGTTAGAGTACAACCACAGAAGTCTCAAGAGCAGTAAAAAGAGAGCTCGTCAATGACTGGATTTATAAAATTACTTTATTCATTCAGAATTCATATATACGTTTACAAATATCATCTTTTTGTAAGATAACATCAGCCGAAAGAAAAAAGAAAAGTACAATGTCCTTCACAGAGGACTGAAATCTGTCACCTAAACTACGCCTGAAGAGGAAGCCGACAACTTTATTCTGCTCCTTCCAAAGACCAGGTGTTCTGCACTTCTAGGATATGCACGAAGCATTGGAAGTGTCAACAAGAAAGAAGAAGAATTATGCGATATATGTAAAACTACAAAAGAAAAGTTGTACCTAAAACGGGCTTCTCCCAAGGTGGCTCATGAAGAAGTATCCCAATCCTCTTAAAGCCTGTGCAGAACAAAAAAAAAAAGGTGTCAGAAAGCAGCTAAAGAAAAAAAAACAGTACAAACAAAGTAAAAACGTACCAAAACTGAAGTCTCTTGAGGCAGTAAACTGGCTGGAGCTCGGATCCTCTTCCCGTGGTAGCCTGCACAAAATGCAAAATAATGTCAGTACGAGCGCAAAATCAAAACTAAAGAGAAGGGAAGAAAGGGTACCTGAGACTAAGAAGTAACTGTAGAAATTCTGAAGCAGCCAGAATCCCACTAACTGAAATGATGAGTGTTGAGTATATACGAAAATGCTAAAGGCTAAAGTGACAGTGGAGCCAAAAGAAGAATAAAAAATGACGGTGCTACCTACTATCGTCGATCTACAAAATAACCACATAGATCTGAGTATGAGGTACTCTATTATCCTCTTATGGATCTCTACTTAACCAAGAGCAAATGTGTCAGCCATACCGAAGATTACAAGTGCATCTAAAAGATCTACAAAGACACAAAGATGGATTCTTAGAGATCTATAGAATGGATCTTAGTGTGGAATCCAAACAAAATTTTGGTGATCCACTAAAAGAGCTAGTGTGACATCCAAAAAAGTTTTTGGAGATCCACTAAATGGAATCCTTGTGTGACATCTAGAATAAATATCTAGAGATCCACAAGGTCAAACAGCTTACAACAAACGTGATTCGCTCTGGACGCATACCACATTTGTTGGGGGGCATTTATTGACCTACACAGCATATCAGAACAAAAAAAAATCAAATAAAAAATTTTCTACCATACCTGTACAAGCCATCCCAATATCCTGCTCAAATCCAGTCACATCCTCGCTGTTTTCTACAGTGGCCCATGCCCTGCAGTCGGCGCCGCTTCAGGGCATGTCACAAACAAATCCCGCTCTCGAGCGATGCTCTTCGAGGCCTTTAAAAGCCAACCGAGAGGAAGCCTTCAGGACTGCACTCCACGCACACGAGAACTCCTTCCCGAGCTCCCTATCTCTCCCGTCACTGCTTCTGAACTCACGGAAGATCTCCGAAGCCTCCTCCCTCTTCCCGATTTCCTCAGCCGCCCAGTCTCGCCGACGATCTCCACAGCCTGATCTTCCCGAAGCCGCAAGCATCCCACCTCTGTTTCCCCGTGCCGGCTTCCTTTCATCCACGCAGAGAGAGAGAGAGAGAGAGAGAGAGAGAGAGAGAGAGAGAGAGAGAGAGAGAGAGAGAGAGAGAGAGAGAGAGAGAGAGAGAGAGAGAGAGAGAGAGAGAGAGGAAGACCCTTACCTCCTTCAGCCGTCTCCTCCCTCTGCCGCCGTCTGACCCCGCTCCTCCGAAGACTTTCCCTTCTCCTCGGATCGAAAGGAACGATGTTCCCTTCCCTGTTTGATCGGAAGCTACAATAGGAGCTCGCGGCTGTGTAGGTAACTTTCTCCTTACCACATGCTTCTTCGGCCAAAATCCCGTGGATCCGTCGAACTCGAGAGAGAGAGGGAGAGATTAATTAGTTTATTTTAATTAAAATTAATTTTTAATTAATGTTAATTTTAATTATTTTAATTAATTATAGTTAGTATAAATAATTAAATTTAGTTTTAATTAAATAATTATAATTAATGTTAATTAATTATAATGATTTAATTAAATTAATTTTAATTAATTATAATTTTTTTTAATTAATTACAATTAATTTTTATTAATTAATTAAATTTAATTAATATTAATTAATTCTTGTTAATTAAAGATAAATATGATTAGTTATTTTAATTAATTATAAAAATAATTAATTACTTTAATTAATCATAAACATAATTAATTAAAAATAATTATAGTTAATAATTAATTATAATTAATATTTTAATTAAAATAAAATAAAATAAAATATATCTGCTTTCCTTGCCTCGAACGAACACCACCGCCAACCTCGCGCAGGTATAACCTTTCTAAACTCTAAAACTCCGAGATCCCGTTTTTGATGCTTGCAACGCGACCAAACGACCACCTATACACGCTTTTCTCTAGCATGGTGGGAGGAAGTTCGTCACGATGTTCTCAATGAATCGGGTGATCACCTGAAATCCTGTTCTCGACGTGCGTGTCGAGCCGTCAAACCGCCTATACACGCTTTTCTCTAGTGTGGTGGGATGGGAACCCGGTGCGACGCATACGACGAGACCGTAATATTCATAAGTACCCACTCACGGGGAAATAACTGTTTTTCGTTCATAAGTACCAGCTCGCGGGGAAACAATTATTTCTCTTTTACAACAGGTACCGAAGACCCATACACGCCTTTCTCTGGCGTGGTGGGGATAAAAATTTTACACGGCTGCGGTGTCCTCGTAAGAGGGCACCTACCGTACACGCTTTTCTCTAGCGTGGCGGGAGGCTCAATTTTCCATAGTTTACCCCTAAACGGGGGGGACGCCGAGAGGCTGCCAAAATTTCTGGTGAAAACATATCCTACTCGGACCTGTTTGAACTCAAAAGAATGTGAACTGTGGACTTGAATCTGGACTAAAATTCAAAAGATTAATGAATGTCGAAACCAAGTGAAATAAAATCAAAATATGGCCAAAAAATCAAAATCAACAAATGAACAACAAAGGCCATAGTGGACTTTTGCATTTGAACAAGAATTTGGACATACAAAATTGACTACAAATGACATGAATTGGGACTTAATTTGAATATCAAAAGAACATGAAATTGGACTGGACTCAAGCAAGAACCTGATTTGAAGCCAATAAGGCTTGGACTTGATTGAACTCATAAAGCTACAGGAGACTCGAATGAAGGAAAGAGGCTCTTCTTAAGCCTGAATTGTATTCAAATTCAAATCATTTGGACTCAAACTTGCATCCGAACTAAAAAATGATACAGAACTCAATTGATTCGTAAAGAGTTCAATTTGAGTGTTGTTAAAAGTTAAACTCAAAGATGCCAAACGATGAACTAAAGTTTAATGAAATGGAAGATGCAATGATGTATCTACAATCAATAGCAGAGTTTCAATGAAATATCAAATGATCATCATACAAACATCAGTATGTGAATCT
This sequence comes from Dendrobium nobile, assembly GCA_022539455.1. Classification (NCBI taxonomy): domain Eukaryota; kingdom Viridiplantae; phylum Streptophyta; class Magnoliopsida; order Asparagales; family Orchidaceae; genus Dendrobium; species Dendrobium nobile. Next base: position 25,266,887 of record CM039722.1, read on the forward strand.
ACCACATGAGATATTAGTTCTCTTCAAAGTCAACATAGGACCCATGATATATGACATGCATTTAAATGAACATCAAATGGAGGAGTGATAAAGAATTTGATTTCTGGAAGAATAATCAAGATTTCAATGAAACTATCTCCCAATCAGAATGTAAGCGCTAAATTGAAAGACCTCTTGTGAATGGTGGATAATCAATAGCATGTTCAATAAATCTCCAACGAATGTCAAAAAACTGTCATAATGATTGAAATGCAAGAACTATCAAGTGACATGCCCACAAGCAGCAACAATTCAATGTTAAACAAATGCAAGGAGTCTCTGTAAGTTATAACATTCAAAACACAACATGAAATGTTCACAAGTAGAGGCAGATGACGTGTAACAAGTGCAAATGTTTGTAGAAGATTCACTATGCATACAACATGTAATTTACAAGGAGGATGCAAGGAGTCTACCATAAGTATTAAGATGCTTATACATCCTACCGGAAGGCAGTGGAAGGTAGATGCACCTGTCTACCGCAAGCTGAGGAGATTTGATACTCAACAAGTGCAATACCTACAATCATGTAGGAGGTCCGCCGTACATTTGACGCGACGCTCACAAATGAATATATAATATGTGCAAAGAAGATCTACAATACATACACTCTCTAAGAATACATATGTATATATATCACGCCATTTATGGGTAGATGCAGAAAAACTACAATAAATGCAGTATCCTGTGGTCAACTTCAGTCTAAAGATGAATGTAACTACCTCCAATAATGGCGGATGTACTACACGAACCAAAATCACAGTAGAATGCAAGCTCCTACGAGCTTCTACAATCGAAGGCAGGAGATTAGTTCGTGCACTATGACCCGCCTACAAAAATCACCAGATAGTGCACGACTGTCCACCTGTACGAAGCAGCGAACAATTCTATCCAGAAGCTTCCACGCACCGGATCCGCAACATTCATATTAGCGGACAGAAGGCATCTATAAATATTTTCAAAATACCCCCGCGCAAGTGCACCATAGTTTGTATACACATAGGTACACTGAAAGGGGTAAAAGCATTCATACACCCGCATGGGCCCCGACGAGCGTGTTATTGGTACACACGTGACGTCTAGGGATGCTGTGCGGGTTGACAAGTGAATTCAGGTTCGAAACCGATCCTTCTTTACGGGTCAATAGAAGTCGACAGGGTTCGAACCAACAAACGAATATACAGTTGTGGCGATCGTTATATTTGTTTTAATACATTCATATTAGGCCTTCAATGCTTATAACAAATTCACTATCAAGGGCATAAAGCCTACGAAACCCGATCCTCTGTCGACAGCCCGACAGAGTGACAAGGTTCAATCCATAAAAAGAAATGACCCCAAATACCCCGATGATGGCCGTGTTGAATGCAGATCTCAACCGAAGGGGTTCCCAAATATTTTCAAATGCCTCCAAAAAGTTCATTTCAAATATTCCATAGCTCCACCCAAAATACCCACAAAAATAAAAAAAAAAAATCCAAAGCTCCACCGAAAATTCTCAAAAAATCCCAAAATTCCAAAAATATTTAAAATTGAAACTATCCATCCCAAAACTTAAAGCAAAATCCATCCACCCTCCACAACAATTTGTCGGGGCGGACAAATTAAAGTTTACTTCAGCTCATAAAGAGCCAAATGCCTAGTCGAAAATATCACTAGGATCCATTCTCAAACAATCTCTTGCCAGTAAGGACGTGGTACGTGTCCTATAACCAGCAGTTTTGCCGCCAAATGGCACTGCAAATAAACGGTTATGACCCGGGGCCCTCTGAACCTAGTGGTTTTGCCGCCAAATGGCACCACAGATAGCGGTTATGGCCAGAGCCAATACGCTCCTTAATGGCGTTAAATCTTTGAGAAATGAATCAATAGGATATGATCGATAGGGCACAAAGCCCTCTGTCAGCAAAGGTAGATTCAAATTTGTCCCCTTAGACAAACATTCAACCCCGGTCTACAAGGTCCCCTTGGACGAAGCAACCCATGGCTGCCGACAAGGATCCTTCTGTCAGGTTGGGTTGACTACCTCCTCTAACTAAGTAGACCAGGGACCACGATAGCCCGGGACGATGGAACCATGGGATCTTGATTGGGTCTATCATCCATTCCACCACCATCCGCTTTAAGTGCAAGATGGTGCAATTTTCAATTTTAAATATCAAACCCTCAAATATCTCAAACCAAGTTTTCAAACTTCCAAATTTCCTAAATTTTCAACCTTCCAAACTCTTCAAATTCCAATCCATACCTATTGCTGCTACTATGCCAGATAACATGTATGTTTTATGTATCTGATTGATGACTAGCCTTAATCAAAAGTTCTCTCTCGTGATCGGGAGGGGTAATTAACTATAGGGGCTTGCGCCTATAGGAAACCAGAACTCAGATTATAAAGTCCTTACAAAATGAGGGCGAAATCTCTGGGTAGTGTCTTATCTACAAACCCATCTGCCTTCCAAAATTTACCCCGGAACTTATTCCGTTAAAACTCCCCCTCGCTCAAATAAAAAGAAAAGCGCGGCGGGGAGGTCGGGGTCGAATTTTTGGAGCCCACACTTGGCTTGCCGGTTCAGGAAAGAAAGAAGGAGAAGAGGAGAAGGGGAAAACTAGGAGAGGGAGAAGAAAGAAAAAAGCTTTTGGATTTTCTCTGCCCATCACTCCTATTATGAAATATATTTTAATCATTGTAAGTAATGTTTATCTCTATGAGGTGATTTTTTTCTCTTTTGTTAACCTAAAACTTTCTGGTTTTTACTCCGTTGGTTTGTTGGATTCTCACTATGTTTCTATTCAGGTTTATAAGGATTTGAATTATAGTAGGGTGTTTGCTAAAAGATCTTACTATATTAACAATTTTCAAATGCATCTTTTGAAATGCATACCGTTTTTCGATATTAAGGAGGAATCCTCTATAATTTCAATTTGAGTTTCTTTTCTTAATCTTCATTTGCATTTTTTAATCCTCGGTTTTTAAATGTGCTGGGTTCTATTTTCGGCAGGCCTCTTCAAAAAGATCAAGCGACTGCTAGCTTCTAGAACCCGCCCTTCTAATGCTAGGGTTTTAGTTGAGATTGATAATACCAAAAAGCGTGCAAAAGAAATTTGGGATGTCTCAAAAGCGTTTGGTTATTTGTAAACGGTTGAATGTGAAAAGGTGCCTGATTTCTGTCTCATTGTAAAATTCATGATCATGTTGTGAGTGATTGTTTTTTTTTTCATCTGAATTTAAGAAAAAGACGTCAGCTTCGTCTATGGTGGATGTTGTCTCTATGCTGACAGAATAAGTGCCAAATGAGAATGAAATGGTTTGAACCATTTTAATGATGTGGAGCTATCATCCTCTAATGTATAAAAGGGGGATGTGGTTGATATCAATAAAGAGCAAGCCAATAATATGGAAGTGGTGGGGACTGAGAGAATTTTGTCTAGAATGGATGTGCCAAATGATGAGAATGTGGAAATTAATGGTGAATATTCCAATGGTCCAAAATTTTATGTCTCGGTTAATTCTATGCTTCAAAATATTAACAATCCAAATCCTCAGTTACCTAATTCTTTATATATTCTTAGTGTTAATAAAGAAGTTGAAAAAGAAAGTGCTTTACTGGAGACTAGGGATTTGTCTAACGTTGATTTGAAGAATGGGGAGTTTCTTCCAAAAGCTAATTTAGGACAACATGATGTGAACCATACGGGGCTGCTTGGTATCGGATTTATCATGGGATTTAAGTCAGATTTACACTAAATCCTGCCAAACGGTTTTTGTGCACGCGTTAAATCCCGGGATTCCGTAAATCCCGGATTTATGGATTTACGACTTAAATCCCGGATTTACTAAATCCCTCGGTTCGGCGGATTTAATAGGATTTAACATTAGAAGTGCGCGAAAGGGAGAAAGTTAGCTTCACAGTCAACGAGCTCCTGTTCTTCCTTCCGATCCAAATGTCGTAACTTTCGATCCGGCAGGAAGGGAAAGTCGTCGAAGGAGAGAAGTCGAACAGCCATGAAGGAGCCGTAGAAGCGACGTGTACAATCTATACATCTCCTACGAAGCAACGAAGACGAACAACAACGACGAAAAGAGAAGATGAAAGGCAACCCTATACGCCTCTAAGTTATTATTGATTAACTTATTTATTATTGATTAACTTATTTAATATAATTTAAAATATTAATAATTAAGTAACTTAATTAAATGATTACTATAATAAGTACTGCATAAATTAATTATCTAATTTAATTTAATTGTATAATTAGTAATTAAATATTAATATGATTAGCTTGATTAATATAATTTAAAATATGTATTATTAAATATATAATTAATAATGTAAGTAATAATTAATGAGTATTTTGAACTTAACATATTATTAAATTCATAATACATTAATTTTTATTTTTAATTATAAATTAATTTTTTAATTTATAATTTTCTTTGTTCACATTTAAATTTCTAACTATCATAAATCCTGAAATATGTTACCAAACAGTTTCTCAGGATTTAACAAGATTTAACAGTTGGCATACCAAACAGTTTTCATCAGGATTTAACACATTTCGGATTTATTAAATCCGAATTTATAGGATTTACTAAATCCCACTAAAGTTAAATCCCACTTGTTACCAAACAGCCCCTTAAAGTGTTGGTTTTAATGCTGAGTCTACTTCTTCTCATGAGGATAGTGTCTCTAAAGTTAATTATGATGATGGCTTTCTTAAGGTGGGGAAAAAGAAAGGTAAATATATTAAAGCCCCCTTATCCTCTACGCCTTGTTCTACTATAACTCAAACTTCTTCAAAAGATTTTAATGGTTAAGGCTCTTATAGAGAATGTGAGGGGTATTGGAGGGTGGATTCTAAAGTTAGAGTCAGGAATTTGTACAGTGTGCATAATATTCATTTGCTGGTTTTAATTGAGCATCTTATTTTGCGTGATAAGTTAAATATTATTACTTATCGTTTGGGTTTTTCTATGAAGTTTGCTAACTATTCTAATAAAATTTTAATTAACTAAAATAGTTCTGTTACTATGAATATTATTTCTAACTTTTTGTATGTTGTTCATTCTCAAATTATTTTCTTTAATACCAAATGTAATGCCTCCTTTGTGTATGTTGCTTGCTCTAGGTTGAGTCGCTTGTCTCTTTGGGAGCAATTATCTAATTTTTCTCTAAGTTCTAATGACCTTTGGTATGTGGGTGGTGATTTTAATAATATCTCTAATGCTTCTGAGAAAATTGAGGGTAATCCTCCAAGTTAACATGTTATGGATGATTTTAATTATATAATCACTTACTGTAATTTGCATGACATTGGTTGTTTTTTGTTTTGTTTTATTTATTATTATTATTTTTTAGTTTTTTTGTTTTTTTTAGAAGATGCATATAGCATTAAACTATTTTTCACAAGCTCCACCATCTTCACACAAACCGCAAACCAGTCTTTCAAATCATATTCAATACCCATAAGTTTATCATGGGATAAATGGTGAAGAGACTCCAACCCTTTCACCAAGAATACCAAACTTTCTTCCTCTCTTCTTCTTCCTTATGATGATAAATAATTAAATAATCAAATCTAAATAAAATGAAAAAACTACTACAAAACACTACTCCTTTTGACATCACAAAAAAGAGGAGGAAAGATTAGAAAAAAAAAATGAAGGTAAAGTTTGTGTTTTTTTTTAAGTCAATGCATGAATATGACATAGTCTCCATGTGATTGATTTTAAAGATTTATAAGACCAATGAATTAATAATGTCAAAATCTAAAAAAAATTGTAAAATATCCAATCATGTTACCTCTTAGCTTGGACTTCTCTCAGGGCAAAACCATCTTTTGAAATCAAAAGATCTAACTCAAAAAAACCAATTGGATAAGAAAAAGAGATCTGTTTAAGATTTGGTTTTAGAAAAAATATCTTATAGAATAATGTATCAAAGTAATTTGTTACAATTACGAAAATTTAAAATCAAGCCTTTGTAAATCTCAAGTGATACATGAATTCTTCTAAGATTTTAAAAGTTCAAAAAAGAGAAGAGAAATTGATTTTGATGGGCTCATTTTATGTCTCTTATTAATTTGAATGGCGCACTTTGCGCATCTTTTTATTTTTGATACACTTTTTGTATACTTTTTTAATTTGGCATTATTGGGCATCTTTTGTTTTGGCATCATTGGACACTTTTTTTTGCAAGCTATATTTCTTTTTAAAACTCTTAAATATTCTCAGTTATGAGGATACCTTCTAGATATTAGAAAAGAAAAACACACTCTCTAATATAGGGAAGAACAAACCACAAAATAGAATAAAAAATCATATGATAAATGCAATGACAGGATAATGAGAAATCTTGAAGTAATATAAAGACTTTGATCATTACACTACAGGAAAAACGTCATTTTCCGGCGGCCATTTTCGCCGGAAAATGGCCAAAATCCGTCAGAAAATTGCATTTCCGACGGAAATATTTTCGCCGGTTTCACGCGCGTCGTTAAATGACTTCCGGCATAAAATAATTCGCCGGAAACATTTCCGGCGAATTTCCGACGGAATTTTCGCTGGAAAAATATTTCCGTCGAAATTTATATGCGCCGGAACGCCAAGAAAAATTAAAAAAAAAAATTTTATGCGCTCCGGCAGCTCCCTATCCGCCGCGCTCCACGGCTGCCCAACCCCGCCCGTTGTCCCGTGGACGCTCCGTCGGACTGACTTCACCCTGCCCGAACAAGCCAACCCCGTGAACACAGCCCGTGCTCCACGGCTGCCCGCGTGGACCAGCTGCCCCCCCTCCCCCGCGCACCCGCCTGCGGCGGGATTCGAACCCGCACCACCTCCCCCGCGTACAGGAACTTCTGCCAACTAGCCAATTAACTAAAACTGTTAAACTTGTTACGTTTTTTTTATTTAATGTATTACAGATTAATTATTAAATCAATTAATTTAATTTAACAAAAAAAATTTTAAATTAATTAACTTAATTTAACAAAAATAAATAATTTTAAATTTTTATTATAATTTAAATCTTTTTTTTGTTTTTAAATAATTAAATTATAATTTATTTTATTATAATTTAAGTTATTAAATTAAATAATTTAAGTTATATTTTAAAATAAAAAATATTTAATTTTTAATTTCCGTCGGAAATTCGCCGGAAATTCCGCCGGAAATGTATTCGGGAAAAATACTTCGGAAAACCAGTCAAAAATTTTGTCAGGAATTCGATGAAAAAAATCCGTCGGAAAGCCGCCGGAAAGTCCGCCGGAATTTGCGACGAATTTTTTTCCGCCGGAAATTCTGTCGGAAATGAGCTGTTTTCCTGTAGTGTTATAAATATAAGCTAGATTACTATAGCAAGGTAGAAAATATCTCAATTGCAAAGTCCAGTTGTTAATTTGAGATAGACTTTTGTTAAGAAAAGAAAATTACACAACTAAAATAGGCTAGAGAAAGAGACACAATCAACGGTGTTTTCTCCCTTTAATAGATTAAGAGATATAAAATATTGACTACAAATTTTTAAAAAGCAAAAATATAGTATAAAATATCATTTCAGCAATGACAAAAAAAAAGAACTAAAAAAGAAAAACAAAACTAGTAAGCAAAGAGAAATAAAATAAAATAAAAAATAAAATAAAATATTCAAAAATTAGTAAACAACAAGTTCATGCATTTAAGTCAATCACACCTAATCTGGTCCTTAATGTGCTGAAGGTATCAAAAGCTAGTGGTTTAATAAAGATGTTAGCCAATTGATTCTCAGTTGTCATATGGTATAACTCAATATCTCCTTTAGTCACATGTTCTCTAATAAAATGATGCCTTATGTCAATGTGTTTGGTTCTTGAATGTTGGATAGGATTCTTAGAGATGCAGATGGCACTAGGGTTGTCACAAATGATTAAAATTGTGCCTATAGGTAATCATAAATCAAGAATTTGTTACTTCAACCAAAGGACTTGGGCCATATAACTTCCTAAGGTAATGTACTCAGCTTCAGCAATGGAAAGTGGAACAGAGTTTTATTTTCTACTAGACCAGGATATTAAAGACTGTCCTATGAATTGACAAGTTCTAAAAGTGCTCTTTCGATCCACCCTACATCCTGTAAAATCAGAATAAGAATATCCAATAATCTCAAAAGAAGTGTTTTGCCTAGGATACCATATTCCTAAGTTTTGGATCCCCAAAACTTATCTAAGAATTCTCTTAACTATAGTCAGGTGGGATTCTTTAGGATCATCTTGAAATCTAGCATAGAGATAAACACTAAACATTATATCAGGTCGAATAGCAGTCAGATAAAGTAAAGATCCAATCATCTCTCTATACTTCTTTTGATCAACTTATTTTCCACTTGTGTCCTTATCCAACAAAAAAAAGAACTAAAAAAGAAAAACAAAACTAGTAAGCAAAGAGAAATAAAATAAAATAAAATATATAATAAAATAAAATATTCAAAAATTAGTAAACAACAAGTTCATGCATTTAAGTCAATCACACCCAATCTGGTCCTTAAGGTGCTGAAGGTATCAAAAGCTAGTGGTTTAATAAAGATGTTAGCCAATTGATTCTCAGTTGTCATATGGTATAACTCAATATCTCCTTTAGTCACATGGTCTCTAATAAAATGATGCCTTATGTCAATGTGTTTGGTTCTTGAATGTTGGATAGGATCCTTAGAGATGCAGATGGCACTAGGGTTGTCACAAAGGATTAAAATTGTGCCTATAGGTAATCATAAATCAAGAATTTGTTACTTCAACCAAAGGACTTGGGCCATATAACTTCCTAAGGTAATGTACTCAGCTTCAGCAATGGAAAGTGGAACAGAGTTTTATTTTCTACTAGACCAGGATATTAAAGACTGTCCTATGAATTGACAAGTTCTAAAAGTGCTCTTTCGATCCACCCTACATCCTGTAAAATCAGAATAAGAATATCCAATAATCTCAAAAGAAGTGTTTTGCCTAGGATATCATATTCCTAAGTTTTGGATCCCCAAAAGATATCTAAGAATTCTCTTAACTGTAGTCAGGTGGGATTCTTTAGGATCATCTTGAAATCTAGCATAGAGATAAACACTAAACATTATATCAGGTCGAATAGCAGTCAGATAAAGTAAAGATCCAATCATCCCTCTATACTTCTTTTGATCAACTTATTTTCCACTTGTGTCCTTATCCAACTAAATATTAAAAATCATGGGAGTATTAATCGACTTGGCTTTATCCATTTTATATTTCTTCAAGATGTCCTTAATGTACTTTGATTAACTTATAAAGATTCCATCATCCAATTGTCTTATGCTAAATCCCAAAAAGTATGATAACTCTCCCATCAAACTCATCTCAAACTCCTTACTCATTATTTTAGAAAAATCATCACATAGCTTTTTATCAAAGGATCCAAAAAGTATATCATCAACATAGTGTTGGTGGGATTTTAAAAAAAAACATGGTTTTGAGAAGATTGGATTTTCCTTGGAAATTTTTGAATTAAAGTTTAATTCTAATTCTAATATAGAATCATCCCGTTAGAAAAAGTATATCACCCCGAGGGATGATAATAAAATTTCATAACGGCGTTCAGACTTAGAATTATGAAATTCATCTTGAATATTGTGTCCGGGTTCTAAAGAGAACTTCGTATGGCCCCAAATGAACAAAGTGAAGTTTAAGTAAATATCCGGTTGCAATATCCAAGAAGTATGATCATCGAGTTCACATCCAAAGCCTTATCAAAGAAGGATATATCTCCCCAAAGGGAGATGATACCATTCAATTATAATCCTTTGAATGTGATAATGACGATCATCTTTTGATTTTTTGCAAGGGAGTTCAATAAAATTTTGAAAAATTAATTTTTAAAATCAGGTGCGTGTGTGGTTCCCAATCTCCTACGAGCGCAACCCAACATAGTTAATTACATTATAGGGAAACAGAATCCCCTACAAAAACTCTGATTAAAATAGTGACAGAATTTTGTTAGATCTTCTAGGAGTGATATAAAAAATGAACGAATTTTGGAATCTCAAAGTGGAATGGATCAAGATTGAACAGTTATTAATAAGATCGAGGGAAGAGGAGTAGGGGACACTTTGAGATTCCAGAACCATCCGAAAGTGTCCCAACTTAATCTAAATGTTGGGCCTTATGTTTTAGGATTGAAATGAAGCTTTAATTAGAGTTAAGAATTTTATTAGAAATTTGGGATTATTTTTCAGAAATTTGGGATCTTATGATCAAAAATCTATCCCAGATCATAAATCTAATTTGGACACTAGACCACAGTCGTCCGAACCTAACTATTGCAGTGCAAGGTCTGGACTTACCCCGGCCTGGATTGGGGAGCCAGCTAACCACCTAATCGATTTAAAAGAGATGAGTTCGGTCTTTTGTGAAAGAGTTGTAGGGATGTTTTATTTAAATTTTTAGAAAGCTGGGACTGACATCTAGAGATTTTCTTAATTGTCCCCTTTGACTTTTGTTGGTGCAAAATGCTAAGGACTAATGCAATTAAAATTTTAACTCTTTTAGATATATTTCTAATGCAATGCATGCCAGTTGATAACTTCAAATCAAGTATGCTTAGAATTTTAAAAACAGGCTTAGAAAATAACTTTTTTAGAAGACTGGGCTTTCCCAGGTCCGGCACCTCGTCCTCATAGGTCAGACTATCCGGACTCTACCTGCAGGTGGGGAAGGGTCTAAAGCAAGGAAAGAGTAATGCAAAAATATGCATGCGACACCGGGGTCAATCCCCAGCTAATTCCCTAGAATCATTATCTTTCTATGTTATTTAGACTAACTAAATTTTAAACTTTAAGATTATGAGTATAAAAATTTTCACACCCTTACGAGTCTCACGTATCCAGGCGAAAACAAAAGTGGCACACAAACACCAAAAACTAAGAAAAGCAGGAAACCCTAAAGGCAATCATCTCAACACATCAAATATAAATGAATTGATTAATAAATATCCATAGGCAAAGTTGTCTTGCTTATTACAAACCAGAAAGTAAAGTGGCCGGGCACCACTGACGACAACCCAGATTCTAAACCTAGTAGAGATGCAAGTGGTTTTGAGTGGGATACTTTGTGTCTTCAAATCTTCAATCTTGTTCTCCTTCAGGCTTCTTGTATTCTTCGTAGTAGACTACCCAAATGGATAAGAGGGTACTTCCTTTGAGGGGAAGGCCACTCTTTCCTCTTTGGGTAGGAAAGAAATGGTCCAAATTTGGATCTCAGAATAGAAAAGGGCTACTCCCCTAAGGGGTGTCCTTTTCTCTTTGGAGTCTAAGCTTTGGACCTATGTATCCCAATTCAAAACTCCACTTTCATAATCCTTGACATTTGTATAAATTACATTTATATAAAAATGAAATATTCTAGACTCTCCTGCAGGGTTATCCTAAGTAGTTAATGAATCAAAAATATATTATCAAGCAATTATATATGTGCAGAAAAGAAAGTAAACACACTAGCCACGCTCTTTTTATTTAGGGGCTATAGCAGCTGAAGCACCTGTGCAAGTATTTATAATAATTGAATTTTTTTATTGATTTAGCCCCCTTTCTTTATTGCCCTACATGAGCGCGGCCACCTGCAGAAAACTGTGTGAACATATAAATCGTACCTATCCTAGGGGTAATCTAGTTGCCAAATACATCAACCATCCATAGAGTGCAGAAAAAGTAAACAGACACAACAAAGCAATTTCATTCATAACATACAGTAAAACCACGAAAGATCCGGCACACAGTAGTAAAGTATACACTGGCCTAACCTAGATCTAGAGTTGGTTGTCCTAGCAAACCACTTAAAGTGTGTGTAGAAGGTCGTGTGGCTGGGGTAGATCCTAGGTTGGGTGATTAGTTAGAGTTATCTAAAAATTTTGAGTTTGTTAAGGCTTACAAGGAGGATTTAGATTAAAGTTTAAGTGTTAATTGATTAAGAATCTTAATTAAATATATTTTAAGGGTTAATTGATTACTACCTTTGTTTCACACTGAGGCCATGAAGTTTATTTCACCTTCCTTGGGGCTAAGCTAATAACCTAGTAGGCTTGGGTTACTAGTAGTAATCGGGGTTAATTAGGTTAATTTAAATTGGTTGGAATTAAAAGAGTGGATTATTATAAAAAGGAGTTGGTTACTGATTTTAATGGGTAGGTTGAGAATTTTATTAATCAAGTTAGAAATTTCTGGAGTTTTAAACAATTATTGGGTTTTAGGAAAACAACTAGATATATTAACTAAGGGGTCAAAATTTGGTTTTTAAAATTAGAGTCAATCTTAAGGATTTCAAATTTTTAATAAATACTAGATCTTATTATGAGTTGTTAGACATGTAGCACACTCAATTTGGAGTTTTCTATGAGAAGTTATGATTTTTAGAAGTTTTGACCCGATTTTGACCTAGGGTTGACCAAAATGTTAACTTTTTGACTTTGACTAGATTTTGGGGTTTGACATTTTTAGAAAATACTAGATTTTAATTAGAGTCATTATCCATGGAGTTTGATCGATTTGAAATTTTGTACAATTAATAATGAATTTTTGAAGTTTGGGTATTTATTAGAATTATTTAATTACCTTAATTAAGAAGTCTTTTATATAGTTTGCATCCAAATGAATCCTAAACTTCTTGAAACCAACCCTAAAGATCAGAAATGATACAAGGGGAGATCAACAAGTGTTTAAAGATTTTTTTATATTTTTAATAATTTTTAATTAATTAAAAATGATTAAACATTAATTTTGATTAAAATTGAATAAAAAGGGATTTTAAAGCCAAACTAAGGAGATTCAAATTTTCACTGATTAAGGGATCAATTAGGGTTAGTTAGAAGTATTTTAGGGAATTTTAGGGATTAATCTTGATTTATTGGAATTTTATTAAGGCTAAGAGGTGATTCTAAGAGGGAATACTATTGCTCCTATTTAGTGGACCAATTGGGCTCCAACCTTGATGAAATTTGGACCATGGAATCACCTGATCCCAAGGCCTAAACACACCAAACTTGGGCTCAAATGGAATACTCTAAGGTGGCTAACCAAGCCACCTAAGGTGATCTCTAAGTCACCTTTAGAAAATTCTAGGGAGCTATCCTAAGCTTGGATTGGGGCAAAATCACTGGCTCTAAACTCCCTATACTACACATCATCAGCACACACAAAATCAAATCCTAATTCTCATTAGAAAGGTTGTAATCCCATTTTGAATTTAAGGGTCAACCCATGACCCTGGAATCCAAAATTAGGGAATAATGCCCTAATTCATTCTCCCAAAACTCCAGGTCCTCGGAAATTAACTTTAAGCAAGAAATTCAATAATAAGAATAACACTAATACTGGAATTAAACTCAACACATATGCAATCAGGACCTGGGATCAAAGGGCTTTTGTAGGTCTCCCTTAGACCTTTTCAATGAGCCTAAGAACACCTAATTTGGTTAAGTGTGCAGAGAGATATCGATTTTTGAAGATCCCATGAATTTTCTGTAAAATTAAATCCAACCATTACATAGTCAGCCGGCACTTTACACGCGGCGCATCATGATTGGCGGGGCAATCATTGGCGTAGAATGGGTAACGGTTAGATTAACCGTAGCTGTCGGATGGAAGATCGGACGTCTACGATTAACGGTGCTCTGAGATCGCAGGATCTAATTCACGCTGTTGATTGGAATCAATGGTTAGGATTTCATCTTCAACCTCCCGCATGAACCCGAGGCCGTGAAGCTTCTCCGGCGTGATCCGAGCGATCCCGCCGGCAAACTTCGATGAAATTTTACAGAGAGGATCAGGGCAGAGGAAACTTTCAATCCAACGATGGAAATTTGTTGGGGTGAAGGTTTTCTTCACACTTGATCGGACTACCTAGCTAGGGAGCTCGGGATGGAGAAATTACCGTAGAGAAAGACTCAACGGATGAGCTTCTCTATCAGGAAGCTTCAGGGGGTGATGTCAAGCAGATCTCCTTCAGACGTCGGGACCGGAGGATGGCAGGAGGACGACTTCGAGCGGAACACCAAAAGCTTTTGCCGGAGTTCGCTTGAACGGGCCAAAAGAATGGCCTGGGAAGCTGAAGAATAGCTCTGGGAAGACAATGGAGCTCTAGGAACAATTTTGAATGCTTTGTTGAGTCTAGTGAATAGGTTGTTAAACCTAAGTTAATGTCCCACGACTATCAAGAGGGGGGTGAATTAGTAGTTAAAAATTATCCCTCTTTTGGATGAGTTGAACCGAAAATAACTTTAGTGAATTTTTATAAAAAAGTTTTTCAACCACAACTTTTTAAATAATAAATGCGGAAAATAAAAAGATAAAAATAAATGACACAAGATTTATAGTGGTCCGGTCTAAACCAGACCTACATCAACTCCCCAGAGGCACCCTCTAAGTATTGCACTAATACTAATAGTGTCTCTCCTTTTGCACCCACAGCAAGGCGGAGAAGCCTTTACAAACACTCTTTTCAACACTACCAGGTGCGGCAGTGAATCGTCGTCCTTTTACACTATCCCCAGTGTTGGCAGAGAACCGTCCATCCATTCACACTCTCCTAGTGTGGGCAGAGAACCTTTTTTCCTTTTACACTCTTCTAGTGTGGGTAGGGCTGCAAACGAGCCGAGCCGAGCCGAGTATGTGAGTGTTCATGTTTGTGTTCATTTAATATAAGCTTGTTTATGTTTGGTTCATGTTTGTTCGAGCTTTAGCGTTTGTGTTCATGTTTGGTTCATTTAAATTAAGGAGTGTTCATGTTCGGTTCATGTTCAGTTTATGTTCGTTCGTTTAGTGTTTATCGAGCTTGTTCGCGAACATATTTAACAATCAAACAAACACGTTCATGAAAATATCTATGAACAAACACATTTATAATAAAAGCAATTGTCTATGTAACAATGGTAATGATTATTTATATGTATTAATTCTATAGTCAAATATTAATTATTTTTATCGAGCTTATTCACGAGTTCAAAATCGAACATGAATCGAGCTTTTATCGAGCTTCTTATCGAGATTAATGTCGAGCTTATTCACGAACTTCAAATGATGTTGTTCGCGAACATAAATGAGCCGAACACATTAGTGTTCAAGTTTGTTTATTTAAGAATCGAGTATTTAAAATATTGTTCAAGTTTGTTTGCTTAGTTAATTAAACGATCGCAAACGAGCTTTAATCGAACTGAACAACGAGTAGCTCGTTGAACGTTTGGTTCGCTTGCAGCCCTAAGTGTGGGCAGAGAACCCTTCGTCCTTTTACACTCTCCTAGTGTGGGCAGAGAATCCTTCGTCCTTTTACACTCTCCTAGTGTGGGCAGAGAACCCGATCTCCTTGACAGATCTCCTCACAAGAAATCTAAAAAGAAGAAAGAAAAGAGTGAAGTAATCTCAAATCACAAGTAGAAAATCTTATCTTTGAACACCAAGTAAAGCCTTCACGCTCCAGTGGTAGAAATCCTTCTTTAAATGCTCTCACTCACTCTCTGCTTGAGTCTTCTTACAATAGACATGAAGATCAATGACCAAAAAGATTTGGTGGCAGTCTAATTTGGACTAAATATAGGAAAGACAAGAAAAACTGCCCAAAAACTATAAATTTTCAATTCTGTACGCAGTGGATCATCCCGTACGATCGTGGATCGTCCGGTACGATCGTGGATCATCCCGAACGATTTTACTTAAAGTGTCGAAAATGATCCTAATGTATATTGATACGAACTATGTTTGTATACGATCATAGTCCCGTACGAACTAGGTTCATCCAGTACGAAACGGTTATTCCATAGGTCGGTTTCAAAATCCCTGCAGGACGTAACCAACTGAGGTAAGTCGGTTCGGTTCGTCCTGGGACGAATAAGTTTTATCCTGGATGATTTTATACAGAGAGTTTTGTCTAGAGATGAAGGTTAATTTCATCATGTACGATTTTATACAGAGAGTTTAGTCTAGAGACGAACCATGCATTTCGTCTGGATGAACAGTGCAACGTGAGAATCCCGAGGCGTTCGTCCCGGGATGAATATTAAATTCATCCTGGACGATTAGGACTTAGAAAAATTTTCTCACTGCCTGTTCGACCCATTGCTCTTTCGAGGCTTAATTGACATGATCGTCCCGTACGAACTATGTTCGTCCCGTACGATCAGTTCACAAAAATTATTCCGCCATCTGTGTATGTTGTGAATATTCACTCAATTACAATCACTCCCTCTCAATTCAAAAAACATTTTTAAAGCTTTTAATTTACAAATGATTCGATGCTGAATTTGATTTGAAGTCTTCATAGTTTGGAGTTGATTTTTCTGAAATGTTAGTACACACAAGAGAAAAAACAAATCTTCAAAAAAATGTTAGGAGATATCTATACATAAAATAATAATATTTGTAATCATCAAAATAATACAAGTTGCAAGAATATAAAATATGCAAATAGCAACTCTCTTAATAATCTCCCCCTTTCTAATGATGGCAAAATTATTATTGTTTATAGGATTTTGAATTTTAAGAATCTCCTAAACTCCCCCTGAATTGATTAATATATGAAAAATGAGGAGGTATAAATTCAAAAATTTTATACAAAACAAGAAACATACAAAACATACAACTACAATAATGACAAACATAAAAGGACTATAAAAAAATAAACAAAACAAACAAACAATTTATCCCCCTTTTTGACAACAGCAAAAAGAGAAAAAGGTTTCGAAATATAAGCAGAAGTATGCAATTCATTTGATAATTTAATCTTGAAAGTGATTGAAATAAGGTATGCAAATAAAATTAAAACATTAGAGAAATCATATAATTTCATATAATTTAAGAAGTGTTATAACATAGATAATATAAATAATTTATCAAAGGCATGATTCAATTTAGATATTAAGATAAAGAAAATCATTGCACTAAGGATGAATAAAAATTTTATATTTCAAATTTTAATGTCAATTATAAATGAACATAAGATCAATTTGAATTAAGAGATTAAAAGAGTTTGGAAAGAAGAAACTACCACATGTGGCGCTTTGCGCATCTTTTTTAATTTTATGACACATTTTTGTGAATTTTTTTTGGGCTTATTTTGTGCCTCTTTTTCTCATTGCAAACATTTGCTCATTTCTTTTGATTTTTATACATTTGTACAATTTTTTAAGAGCAATTGAATTCTTTTCAAAATCAATAATCTAACATTTCAATTTTTTCTAAGTGCATAAATACTATTTGAAAAGAGAAATACAAAATAAGAAAACATCTAAATTGCAATAATAATATTAAAGATAATGTAGTCTAAATAAGAGACATGAAATTAAAAATTCTAATAATATCAAGTTATAAGCATCTCTTAAATTTAGAATAATTTGATTTTTTAATGAAATTAATTTTAATTTATAATTTAGGTAAAAGCACTATTAAGATTAAAAAAATAATGAATGTCATAAAGTCTAACACACATTTCTAAAACAATTAAACAACAAAACATTGGAACATATATTGATATTGAATGAAGATATTATAATTTAGTCCAAGATATCAATAAAAACACATTTAAACACAAATGAAATACAACAATCTAAAAGAAAATAATAAACACATAAACTACATAAACACATAACAAACACATAAACTATAAAGAAATAAAGAACAAACACAATAATCATTCAGATGGACCCTGATCTGGAGGAGGAGGAGGAGGTGGTGGTGTTGCACCAAACAAGTTGAAGTAACTACTCATCATAAGCATGTTGGTATTTATGTTATTTATCTGATCACGCATAAATCCCATATCTTGATTGTACTGAATATCCTGCAACTTTAAATGAGTTTCAATTTGATCAAAATGAGCCTCTAAATTGTCAAATCTTTGAACCAAATTTTGATAATTTGGTTTAGTAGCAGATGTAGGTTCAGCTTCTTCTTTTGTTTCACTCAGAACAATATGAGTTTTTCTAGGCTCTTCCTTACTGAAGATAGCTCTAAAAGATGCATCATTGTAGTAGAGTGGTTCTTCAAAATCTTATTCTGGATGAATCAAATTCTACTTCTTTTCCAAAATATAGGCAATCAGATGTCCTAAGGCTATGTTCTTCTTTCTTTTATGAACAATATGACCAATTTCAGAAAGGCCATAAATGTAGTCAATTAGGAGTTGGGCCTCATCTATAGGTTGTCCGGTCATTATCAAGAAGATAACAATAGAAAGAAGAGGTGTGATATTGACTCTATCACCAACTTTAGGTATAATGGAAGTTCTAAGTACGTGCTGGATGATACGGGCATCACGAATTAAAGTTGCTACCTTAGGTAAATGATGCTTAACGTTTACTCCTCTAATCACTCGATTTACTTCAGTCCAATTAAAATTTGTGGAGGTTAAGGTGTGTGCTCTTAATCCTTCAGTCCTTAAGTTTAGGAAGATACCAAGGTCAGCCTTGGTGATTTCAACTTTCTTTTTAAAAACAAAGGAACTGATGACAGAATGGTCGGAGTTGAAAGACATGTTCGCCAAAAAATAATGAAAGGTTTCTTTGTTGTAGAAGTGTACTAAGGTGAGGATTAAGCCAAATTGAGTAGATGTAAACAAGTGCATTACCTTAAAAGTTAATTCTATTAAGATAGTTGCTATTTGCATGCTTTACATTTTTGCAACTTATGAAGTTTTGATGATTCCAAACATTATTGTTCAAATGTGTAGTTATCTCCTAACATTTTTTAGAAGAATTGTATTTGCTCTTGTGTGTACTAACATTTCAGGAAAAACGAACTCCAGACTATGAAGACTTCAAATTAAATTCAGCATGAGATACTTTGTAAAATTTGAAGCTTGCACTTTTCTTAGAAATCAAATTGAAAGGGAGTGATTGTATTTTGAGTGAATAAAAACATACACACACACATAAGGAGATCATATAAAATTTATACTGATCGTACGGGACGATATCAGTTCGTACTGGACGATCAGACAGTTATCTCCTATAGAGCACATGGAACGAATAAGAACTTGCTCGAAAAAATTTTCTAAGTCCTATTCGTCCAGGACAAAATTAATTATCGTCCAGGATGATTGGTTCACTTTAAAATTTTCGTCTAGACAAATTTAAATTATCGTCCGTGGCGACTGGTCCTCTGGAAAGATTTCGTCCAGACAAAATTAAAAATCGTCCAGGACGATCGGGTCTCTGGAAAATTTTCGTCCAGACGAAAATAAATTATCCTCTGTGGCGATTGGTCCTCTAGAAAATTTTCCTCAAGACGATGTAAAGAATCGTCCAGGATGATCGGTTCTCTGTAAAAATTTCGTCCAGACGAACATATTCTCGTCCAAACGATTAACCGACTTAGAACAATTTTCAGCAGTTTCTAGAACCGACCTTGTAATAACCGTTCATACTGGACGAACCTAGTTCGTACGGGACGATCAACTGTACGAAGACATTTCGTACACATATTCAAATAGGGTCGTTTCAGATCGTTTAAGTAAAATCGTCTAGGACGATCCACGATCATACAGAACGATCCACTGCGTACAGAATTAAAAACTTGCAGTTTTTGGGCGATTTTTCTTGTCTTTTGTATAAACAGTCCAAATTAGACTGCCACCCAATCTTTTTGTTATTTGATCTTCGTGCCTCTTAAGAGAATATCCAAGGAGAGAGTGGAAGAGAGCATTCAAGGGAGGATTCCTACCACTGGAGCGAGAAGGCTTCACTTGGATTTCAAAGGTAAGAGTCTCTACTTGTGAATTGAGATTACTTCACTCTTTTTATTCTTCCTTCTAGAATCTTGTGAGAAGATCTGTCAAGGAGATACGGTTCTCTGCCGACACTTGGAAAGTGTGAACAGCCGAAGGGTTCTTTGCCAACACTTGGAGAGTGTGAACAGCCGAAGGGTTATCTGCCTACACTTGGAGAGTGTGAACAGCCAAAGGGTTCTCTGCCTACACTTGGAGAGTGTGAACAGCCAAAGGGTTCTCTGCCCACACTAGGAGAGTGTGAAAGGAAGACGGTTCTCTGCCAACACTGGGGATAGTGTGAAAGGACGGAAGGTTCTCTGCCAACACTGGGGATAGTGTAAAAGGACGGACGATTCTCTGCTACACCGGGAAGTGGTGAAAAGAGTGTGTTATAAAGGCTTCTCCGCCTTGCTGTGGGTGCAAAAGGAGAGTCACTATTGGTATTAGTGCAATACTCAGAGGGTGCCTCTAGGGAGTGGATGTAGGTCTGATTTTAGACCGAACCACTATAAATCTGGTGTCATTTACTTTACTGTTTTTACGTTTCCGCACTTTAAATTTTAGTTTTAAAAACTCTGTGGTTGAAAAATATTTTTCTACAAAATTTAAAAGAAATTTTTATTTCGGTTCAATAATTTTTAAAAGGGGACTTATATTTTTAAACTACCAATTCACCCCCCTCTTGGTAGCCTTGGGACATTCACTTAGGCTTAACAACCTAATTACTAGACTCAACAAGTGGTATCAGAGCATCGTTTCAAAATTATAAGTTTGAACTACTTTTTGATTAACGTAGATGGCTACTTTCGAAAACTGAAACACACCTGAGGGTTACTCTATCACTAGACCTCCATTGTTTGACAATATTCCTTTTGATTTTTGGAAAACACGCATGTCTACTTTCTTACAGTCACTTGATTATCGCATGTGGATGCTAGTCCAGGATGGCTACACAAAACCAACTAGATTAGTTGATGGAGTTATGATAAAAATACCTTTTGCAGATTGGACTATAGAAGAATGTGACTTAGCACAATTAAATGCCAAATGTCTAAATAGTTTCTTTTGTGCTTTAAAATCTGAAGACTACATGCGGGTTTCCACTTGCAAAAGTGGAAATGATATATGAGATAGACTTTGTATAACTTATGAAGGGACAAATGAGGTTAAGCAATCAAGACTCAATATCTTGTTACATGACTATGAATTATTTTGCATGAAAACTAATGAATCTATCTCTGACATGTACACAAGATTCACACAAATTGTCACTTCTTTGAATGCACTTGGTAGGGAATTAACTAATGCTGAAATGGTTAATAAAATTCTTCGATGTTTACCTACTGCTTATGATGCAAAAATTACTGCAATTACATAGTCTAAAGATTTAAACATTTATTCTATTGACAATCTTCTTGGTTCACTCATTGATTATGAGCAAGGAGTAAGTCAAAGAAAGATTGATGCAGGTGAACCACGAAAGAAGAAGAATATAGCACTAAAAGTGGAAGAGTTAGAGAGTGAACACTCACAAACTGAGGATGAAGATGATATTGCACTGATGACTAGACAATTCAAAAGTTTTTTAAAGAGGAAGCAGAAGAGACGCCAGCAATGGAATAGAGGTAAGTTTAACAGAAATGGCAAGATTTCTAATGAAGTGATTTGTTATGAATGCAGGAAACCAGGTCATATCAAGACTGATTGCCCAAAACTCAAAGCCACTCCTAGTAAGGAGAAGGTGGAGGAGAAACCTATGGTAAAGAAGGGCAAGAAGAAGTTTCAAAGAGCTTTCTGGGCGGACTCAGCTTCAGACTCATCTGAGACGGAAAAAGAAGAAGAAGTCACCAACCTTTGTTTGATGGCAGATAATGTTGAACAATCAGATCAAGAAGAGGTATCTGACTTAACCTATGATGAATTGTTTGAAGTTTCTGAACACATGCATGATGCATATAGGAAAATGAAAAAGATGCATGCTAGTTTAAGTTTAGAATTGGAAGAGTTCAAGAAGGATCATGAAATCCTTAGGAAAGATCATGCATTAATAGATGACAACCACATGAAACTACTTGATGAATATGATGACTTGAATAAGAATTTTGAAAATCTAAAATCATCCTATGCTGATCTTGAAAAAGATTTTAAAAAATTTAAGGATGAATTTGAGAGGAAAACATATCGAATCAATTATACAAATAGACTTTTGGAAGAAATAAATTCATTTTATAAATTGACAATAAGAGCTCTTGAGGATAATAGGATACCCCCCAAAATTGAAGATTTTACAAATCCTAAATATATGGAATCCCTTAGAAGACAATCACATGGAAGAAAACTTAGGAATATTTTTCCTAATGTTAAATGTAATAATTATGGATTTTTGGGACATATATCTCGCACCTGTACTTTGAAGATGAAAACTAATTTGGTCTGGAGACTTAAAATGCATAAACCTAGACATATCATACATGCATCTGATTATAAATTGCTAAAAGGTGAACCCAAACTTGTTTGGGTTCCCAGGTCTAACATTTGATATTTTTGTAGGATTGCTCTCACACAAGACCTCGTGGGAGCATATGGTACCTGGATAGCAGATGTTCAAAGTATATGACTGGAGATACTGCACAATTCATATCGCTGGAAGCCAGGAATGGAGGCAAGGTTACACTTGGAGATAATACCACAAAGAAAGTGGTTGGATCTGGTATGATTGATAATTTCAAAAACTTTTTTATAGACAATGTGTTATTGGTTGAAGGCTTAAAGTATAATTTGTTAAGTATAAGTCAGCTATGTGACAAGGGATATAATGTGAAATTTTTACCTACTAGCTGCATATTAAGCCTAAATGGGAAAGAAGTTTTAAATGAAAAAAGGGTAAACAATGTTTACATGCTAGATTTGAATTCTATTCAATCTCCTACTACTTTTTGTTTAAAAACTGTTTCTGATGAATCATGGCTTTGGCATAGGAGACTTTGTCATTCTAGTATGAAAAATCTTAGGAGAATTACCCAAAAGAATTTGGTGAGAGGTATACCTAAACTAGACTTTACTAAGGATTATCTTTGTGATGCATGTCAATTAGGAAAACAAGTGAGGTCCTCTTTTAAGTCTAATAAGGATCTTATAACTAGTAAAGCATTGGAAATTCTTCACATGGATCTTTTTGGACCAGTAGGAACTGTAAGTCTAGGAGGGAAGGTATACGGATTTGTTATTGTGGATGATTTCTCAAGATTCACCTGGGTTAGATTTCTTTTTCATAAGAGTGAATCATTTGAGGAATTCAGAAATTTTTCAACTTAGATTCAAAGAAAACTAGGATGTGAAATAATTTCTTTACAAAGTGATCATGGAGGAGAATTTGAAAATGAAAGATTTGAAAATTTTTTTAAAGAAAAAGGAATTGATCACAATTTTTCAGCACCTAGAACCCCTCAACAAAATGGGGTAGTTGAAAGGAAAAACAGAACATTAATAGAAGCCGCCCGAGCAATGTTGGCAGAATACTCACTTCCTTGATATTTTTAGGCTGAGGCGGTTAGCACTGCATGTTATGTTCTGAATAGGGTGAATGTGAGATCGAATTTAAATAAAACACCCTATGAGTTACTAAAAGATAGAACACCAAAATTGTCTCATTTGCTTGTTTTTGATTGCAAGGTGTTCATTCATAACAATGGAAAATCTGCCTTAGAAAAATTTGATCCAAAATCAGATGAAGGAATTTTTGTTGGATATTCAAGTGTTGAAAAATCTTATAGGGTATTCAACAAAAGAACTTTAATCATTGAAGAAACCACACATGTTGTATTTGATGAATCTGGAAATTTGGAAGAACCAAATATTGTTGAAGAAGAGATTGAGGAAAACTCCCAAAAGATTGATAGATTAAATTTGGAAGAAAATATGGAAGAAAATTTGGAAAGAGAAAACCCTTTGCCTAGAGATTTGAGATTTTTTAAAAACCACCCAAGAGAATTGATTATAGGTGAACCTAGTGAGGGTGTTAGAACTAGGCGTAGATTAAACAAAGAAGTCAATCATTCAGCCTTTATTTCAACAATAGAACCCACTAATATTGATCAGGCACTTTCTGATGAATTTTGGATATTGGCCATACAAGAAGAGTTAAATTAATTTGTAAGAAATAAAGTTTGGGAATTAACTACAAGGCCAAAAGATCAAAGTGTTGTTGAAACCAAGTGGGTGTTCAAAAATAAAATGAATGACTCAGGAGTAGTCATTAGAAATAAGGCTAGATTAGTTGCTAAGGGGTATAATCAAATTGAAAGAATTGATTTTGAGGAGACCTTTGCCCCTGTAGCAAGACTTGAAGCAATTAGGGTTTTACTTACCTTTGCCTGCTTTAAAGGTTTTAAATTATTTCAAATGGATGTCAAAAGTGTCTTTTTGAATGGGGTTATTGAAGAAGATGTTTTTATAGAACAACCTCCAGGATTTGAAAATTCAAAATACCCAAATCATGTTTTTTAAATTAAAGAAGGCATTATATGGATTGAAACAGGCACCTAGGGCTTGGTATGAGAGATTGAGCTCCTTCCTACTTGAAAGATCTTTTGAAAAAGGAAGTGTGGATACAACTCTCTTTTTAAAGAAATTTGGAAAGGAAATACCCATTATACAAATTTATGTGGATGATATCATCTTTGGATCTTCAAATAAAAATCTTTGTGATGATTTTTCTAAAATAATGAGTAGTGAATTTGAAATGAGTTTAATGGGAGATTTAAATTACTTTCTAGGTTTTAGCATCAAGCAACTTGAGGAAGGGACATTTCTTAGTCAAACTAAATATATTAAGGACATCCTCAAGAAATATGAAATGGACAATGCTAAACCTGTTAGTACACCAATGAGTTCCTCAGTTCAGTTGGATAAGGACCTTAAGGGAAAATCTGTTGATCAAAAGAAATATAGAGGGATTATTGGATCTTTGCTTTACTTGACTGCTAGCTGACCAGATATTATGTTCAGTGTTTGCTTATGTGCTAGATTTTAATCAGATCCAAAAGAATCACATTTGACAGCAGTAAAAAGGATTTTAAGATACTTACTAGGAACTCAAAACTTAGGAATTTGGCATCCTAAGTTTAGCTTTTCATTTGAAATTATTGATTATTCAGATTCTGACTTTACAGGCTGTAGAGTGGATAGGAAAAGCACTTCTGAAACATGTCAATTCATTGGAAATTCATTAGTTTTTTGGTCCAGTAGAAAATAAAATTCAGTAGCCCTATCTACTACAGAAGTAGAATACATTGCATTAGGAAGTTGTGTGGCACAAGTACTTTGGTTAAAACAACAGTTGATTGATTTAGGATTAACTATAGGCACTATTCCAATTTATTGTGACAATACTAGTGCTATTTGCATTTCCAAAAATCCTATTCAACATTCTAGAACCAAACACATTGATATAAGGCATCATTTCATAAGGGATCATATATCCAAGGGAGAAATTGAACTCACACATGTTTCAACTGAAAATCAACTTGCAGACATTTTTACAAAACCTTTAGCCTTTGATACCTTCAGTACTTTAAGAACAAGGCTTGGTGTTATTGATTTGAATGCCTAAACAAAATGTCTTTGCAAAATTGATATTTATGTTTTTTATTTTGTTTTTGATTTTGTGAAATTTTGTGTGTTTTGAATGAATTTGTTTTTGGGTCTATGATTTTATTTTATGTTTTCTGTGTTTTTGAATGTTTAGTTTGATTTTCTTAAATTAAAATTCAAAATTCAAAAATTAGAGGAAATCGTCCGGGACGAATTTTATTTCGTACTGGACGATGTGTGAAAGAACGGTTTGTGCGAATTTTAACCATTTTGAGAGCAGTTTTTAATTAGATCGTCTGTACGATCTGACGATCGTCCAGGATGACATTTTTTTTCTCTCAAACATCTAGACGATTGAATGCAACGGTTGAGTGGATAAGACAGTTTTAAAATGGATTTCGTCTGTACGAATTTTTGGTTCGTCCAAACGAACAGATGTCGTTTCATTGTAGGGGACGGTTTTCATCAGACATTAAAACGAATTAACTTTTTGATCGTCTGTACAAAAAATTTTTGTCTGTACGATCAGTCAAGTCAAAAATCCTGTACGAAGTGACGCATCGTAAATTTTGTTGATTACGAAAAGCCGTTACATTTTGGACGAATTGAATCGTCTGTACGAAAGGTTTTCGTCCAGACGAATGATAATTTTCATCCAGGACGAACTGTCTTCGTCCAGGACGAACGTATCGTTTTCTTTAAATATGAAGGCTTTCTAACTTAACAATCACACTTTCAAACTTCTCTTTCAATCCCTTTCTACTTCAAATCGACAATGGCCTCCTCAAGCAAGAGACAAAAGGTGTTGGCAAAGAAACCCAACAGGAATGCCTCTGAAAACTTCCTGTCAAAAGCAAATGAGGAATCCTTTCCTCGTTTTGCCTCTGCCAAAATAACTCCCTCTCGCATTTTAATTCAAAGCGAGATACACTTTAAGGTAATGCACATTTTTGCCTCAACCCAATTTCATTTCATACTTTCTCTCGTCCACTTCTACAACAAGCAAACCTTGCACTATTTCCTAGCAAACATGAGTTTTAACTCCGACCATTCTTGCATAAGTTCCTTTGTCTTCAAACAAAAAGTGGAAATCACTAAGCATGACATTGGAGCCTTTTTGAACTTAAGAACTGAAGGATATAGAGCCCACACTCTAATGACAGAAACCACTTTCAAATGATATGATGTCAATAGGGTAATTAGACAAAATGGTCTTAACTATCATGTTGCTAGAGTCTCCGGTATGACCAAAAATGCCCGAATCATCCAGCATATCCTTCGATCTTCAATCATTCCTAAAGCTGGTGATAGGATTAATATTACCCCTCTCCTTTCTGTTCTAACCTTTTTGATTATAGAATGTCATCCTATTGACGAAGCCCAACTTATCATAGATCATATCTAGGGCTTTCAGAAATAGGACATGCAGATTAGAAGAGAAAAAGGAACATCTCTTTGGAACACTTAGTTACTTACATCTTGGAAAAGAAATACAACTTAGTGCATCCTGATGAAGAATACGAAGAGCTAGTTTACTATAATGATGTTTCCTTCAGATTGCTCTTCAAGGAGGAAAAGAAAAAGAAAAAGCACATGCTAGTGCTTCAGAAGAAGAAGAAGAAGAAGGAGTGCAAACTTCTGCACCTCAGTCAGATTATCAGAATCTGATTGAAAAATTTGATAGACTTGAGACTCATGTTGATCAAAGATTTGATCAACTTGATGCTCAACTTATGCAGCAACAACAAGACATTGGTAGCATCAGAAATGAAGTACATGAAATCAATACCAATGTAATTTTGATGGCCTCCTACTTCAATCTTTTTGGCGGCATTCCTCCTCCTCCTCCAGAACAGTAGAGATGAATTTCTTTGTGTTTGTTGTACTCGTGTTTTATGTTTTGTTGTATCAGTTTTTATGTTAAGTGTTTGTTTTTATGTTTGTTTTTACTTTTAAGTTCAGTGTATTTTCTTATTTGTTTTTAGATATTATGAAATGTGTAATCCTTTCATTAATATCAATGCATGTTGTACTTGTTTCAAATTTGATTTGTTTTTGGAATGTGGTTAATTTTTATGAATTTTATTAGTATTATTTAATCTTCATAGTGCTTAAATTAGATTGTAATTTGAGATTATCTATATTATAAAATCTAGTCTTTCTAAATTTAAAAGTTATTTATAACTTCTTGTAATTAGAACTTTTAAATTCATGTCTATTCATGTAGACTACATAAAAGTTAATATTATTATTGCAATTTAGATGTTTTCTTATTTTGTATTTCTATGCTCAAGTGATATTTATGCACTTAGAAATATTTGAAATTTTAGATTATTGATTTTGGAAAGAATTGGTCTCAATTACTCTTAAAAATTGTACAAAAAGTACAAAAATCAAAAGGAATGCGCAAAGGTTCACAAATATAAA
The DNA here is from genome assembly GCA_022539455.1 of Dendrobium nobile. Classification (NCBI taxonomy): domain Eukaryota; kingdom Viridiplantae; phylum Streptophyta; class Magnoliopsida; order Asparagales; family Orchidaceae; genus Dendrobium; species Dendrobium nobile. The sequence goes on from CM039722.1 coordinate 25,294,682, forward strand.
AAAGAGGCACAAAATTAGCCCAATATCAAAAGATGCACAAAAATGTGCCCAAAAAATTTTGAAAAAGATGCGCAAAGCGCCACATGTGGTAATTCTCTTCTTTTCAAATTCTTTCAATCTCTTAATTCAAATTGATCTTATGTTCATTTATATTCTATTTAACTTTGAAATATAGAATTTTTATACATCTCTCTTGTAATGATTTTTTATATTCAAATGTCTAAATTAAATCATGTCTTTGAAAAATTCTTCTTACTTACAATGTTATACCACTTCTTAAATTTTATGAATTTCTATGATTGACCTAATATTTTTAGTTTAAAATTGCATACCTTGTGTCAATCACCATTTAGATTAAATTTTCAAATGAATTTCATACAATTACTTACATTTCTCGTCTATTTCTTCTTCACTTTTTGTTGTTGTCAAAAAGGGGGAGAAATTATTGTGTTTGTATGATATTGTATGATTTGTTTTGTTTTGATTATTCTGTTTGCATTTTATTTTTGTGTGTTTGACTTTGTGATTGTATGTGTTAAAAATTTTTGAAAAACAAAAATTTTGTTCTTTGCTTCAAAATGCCTCCTTATTTTCATGTATTCATCAATTCAGGGGGAGTTTAGGAGAATAGTTTAATTTGAAATCATACAAATAATAATCGTTTTGTCATCATAAAAAAGGGGGAGATTGTTAAGATAGTTGCTATTTGCATGCTTTACATTTTTGCAACTTATGAAGTTTTGATGATTCCAAACATTATTGTTGAAATGTGTAGTTATCTCCTAACATTTTTTAGAAGAATTGTATTTGCTCTTGTGTGTACTAACATTTCAAGAAAAATGAACTCCAGACTACGAAGACTTCAAATTAAATTCAGCATGAGATACTTTGTAAAATTTGAAGCTTGCACTTTTCTTAGAAATCAAATTGAAAGGGAGTGATTGTATTTTGAGTGAATAAAAACATATACACACACATAAGGAGATCATATAAAATTTATACTGATCGTACGGGACGATATTAGTTTGTACTGGACGATCAGATAGTTATCTCCTATAGAGCACATGGAACGAATAGGAACTTGCTCGAAAAAATTTTCTAATTCCTATTCGTCCAAGACGAAATTAATTATCGTCCAGGACAATTGGTTCACTGTAAAATTTTCGTCCAGACGAATTTAAATTATCGTCCGTGGCGACTGGTCCTCTGGAAAGATTTCATCCAGACGAAATTAAAAATCGTCCAGGACGATCGGGTCTCTGAAAAATTTTCGTCCAGACAAAAATAAACTATCGTCCGTGGCGATTGGTCCTCTAAAAAATTTTCGTCCAGACGAAATCAAGAATCATCCAAGACGATCGGTTCTCTGTAAAAATTTCGTCTAGACGAACATATTCTCGTCCAAACGATTAACCGACTTAGAACAGTTTTCAGCAGTTTCTAGAACCGACCTTGTAATAACCGTTCGTACTGGACGAACTTAGTTCGTACAGGATGATCAACTGTACGAAGACATTTCATACACATATTCAAATAGGGTCGTTTCAGATCGTTTAAGTAAAATCGTCCAGGACGATGCACGATCATACAGGACGATCCACTGCGTACAGAATTGAAAACTTGCAGTTTTTGGGCGGTTTTTCTTGTCTTTTGTATAAATAGTCCAAATTAGACTGCCACCCAATCTTTTTGTTATTTGATATTCGTGCCTCTTGAGAGAATAGCCAAGGAGAGAGTGGAAGAGAGCATTCAAGGGAGGATTCCTACCACTGGAGCGAGAAGGCTTCACTTGGATTTCAAAGGTAAGAGTCTCTACTTGTGAATTGGGATTACTTCACTCTTTTCCTTCTTCCTTCTAGATTCTTGTGAGAAGATCTGTCAAGGAGATCTGGTTCTCTACAGACACTTGGAAAGTGTGAACAGCCGAAGGGTTCTCTGCCGACACTTGGAGAGTGTGAACAGCCGAAGGGTTCTCTGCCTACACTTGGAGAGTGTGAACAGCTGAAGGGTTCTCTGCCCACACTAGGAGAGTGTGAAAGGAAGACGGTTCTCTGCCAACACTGGGGATAGTGTGAAAGGACGGAAGGTTCTCTGCCAACACTGGGGATAGTGTAAAAGGACGGACGGTTCTCTACTGCACCGGGATGTGGTGAAAAGAGTGTGTTGTAAAGGCTTCTCCGCCTTGCTGTGGGTGCAAAAGGAGAGTCACTATTGGTATTAGTGCAATACTCAGAGGGTGCCTCTGGGGATTGGATTTAGGTCTGGTTTTAGACCGAACCACTATAAATCTGGTGTCATTTACTTTACTGTTTTTACTTTTCCGCACTTTAAATTTTAGTTTTAAAAACTCTGTCGTTGAAAAATATTTTTCTACAAAATTTAAAAGAAATTTTTATTTCGGTTCATTAATTTTCAAAAGGGGACTTAAATTTTTAAACTACCAATTCACCCCCCTCTTGGTATCCTTGGGACATTCACTTAGGCTTAACAACCTAATTACTAGACTCAATAAATTCTTCTTGTAGGAGTACTCTAGATGGGATAATTTTTGCGGAGACAAACCTAGCAAAGTCTTGGTGGACCCTTAGTCAAAGTCTTTTGACGCTTGCTAGAACTTGCCATTGAATGATCTTAAGAGAAGAAAGGTTTGAAAGAAATGTGTGAATGTGACTGTTCAGTAAAAAATTGCTGTCAATTTATGGAAAAACGACTGTTCGTACCAGACGAAATTTTTGTTCGTCCCGTACGAAAAAATTTTGTATGGATGAAAGAGTGAGTCAAAAAAGAAACAGCTTTTCGTAAACACACAACTTATGAAGTGTCCTTTCATACAGGTTTTTAACGAAAACGATCATACAGACGAACACGTGTTCATCCGGACGATCCGAATTCAATTTGTTTTAATGGCAATTGAAAACTGTCCCCCGCTATGAATTGACATATGTTTGTCTGGATGAACCAAATGTTCGTACGGATGAAGTTCATATTAAAAACTATTTTATCCATTCAACTGCTGCATTCACTCTTCCCGTCGTTTGAAAAATGTTTCATCCTGGACGATCGTGACGATCGTACATATGAATTACATTAAAACTGCTCTTAAAATGGTTCAAAATCACACAGTTTGTCATACTACACAAATCATCCCGTACGAAGCATTTTCATCCCGAATGATGATGACCACAAATTTACATTTTCACACTCAAAACAAAAACAAACAAGATAATACTTAAACACAGACTTTTTAAGAAGAAAATATCACATAAACAAACTAAAAAACACAATGAACACAAAACAAAAAATATCAATATTGCAGAAAAATATTTTTATCTAAGCATTTAAATCAATCACTCCAAGCCTTGTTCTTAATGTACTGAAAGTATCAAAGGATAAAGGTTTTATAAAAATTTCTGCAAGTTGATTTTCAGTTGAAACATGGGTAAGTTCAATTTCTCCCTTGGATACATGATCCCTTATGAAATGATGCCTTATGTCAATGTGTTTGGTTATTGAATGTTGAATAGGATTTTTAGAAATATAAATAGCACTAGTATTATCATAATAAATTGGTATAGTGCATATAGTTAATCCTAAATCAATCAACTGTTATTTTAACCAAAGTACTTGTGCCACATAACTTTCTAAGGCAATGTATTCAACTTCTACAATAGATAGGGCCACTGAATTTTGTTTTCTACTAGACCATGAAACTAATGAATTTCCAATAAATTGACATGTTCCAGAAGTGCTTTTCCTATCCACCCTATATCCTGCAAAGTCAGAATTTGAATAACTAATAATTTCAAATGAAGAGCTAAACATAGGATATCAAATTCCTAAGTTCTGAGTTCCTAGCAAATATCTTAAAATCTTTTTCACTGCTGTCAAATGTGACTCTTTTAGATCTGATTGAAATCTAGCACACAAGCAAACACTAAACATGATATCGGATTGGCTAGTAGTCAAGTAAAGTTAAGATCCAATAATCCCTCTAAATTTCGTTTGATCAAAAGATTTTCCCTTAAGGTCCTTATCCAACTGAACTGAGGAACTCATTGGTGTACTAACAGGTTTAGCATTATTCATTTCATATTTTTTGAGGATGTCCTTAACATATTTAGATTGGCTAAGAAACATACCTTCCTCAAGTTGCTTAATGCTAAAGCCTAAAAAGTAATTTAAGTCTCCCATTAGAATCATTTCAAATTCACTACTCATTGTTTTAGAAAAATCATCACAAAGATTTTTATTTGAAGATCAAAAAATGATATCAACCACATAAATTTGAACAATGAGTATATCCTTTCCAAATTTCTTCAAAAAGAGAGGTGTATCCACACTTCCTTTTTCATAAGATTTTTCAAGTAGGAAGGTGCTCAACCTCTCATACCAAGCCCTAGGTGCCTGTTTTAATCCATACAATGCCTTTTTTAACTTAAAAACATGATTTGGATATTTTGAATTTTCAAAACCTGGTGGTTGTTCTACAAAAACATCTTCTAGAATTACCCCATTTAAGAAGACACTTTTTACATCTATTTGATATAATTTGAATCCTTTAAAACAGGAAAAGGCTAGCAAAATCCTAATTACTTCAAGTATGACTACTGGGGCAAAAGTCTCTTCAAAATCAATCCCTTCAATCTGATTATACCCCTTAGCAACAAATCTAGCCTTATTTCTAATAACTACACCTGAGTCATTCATTTTATTTTTGAATACCCACTTAGTTCCAACAACACTTTGATCTTTTAGCCTTGAAGTTAATTCTCAAACTTTATTTCTTATAAATTGATTCAACTCTTCTTGCATGGCCAATATCCAAAATTCATCAGAAAGTGCTTGATCAATATTAGTGGGTTCTATAGTTGAAATAAAGACAGAATGATTGACTTCTTTATTTAATCCACGCCTAGTTCTAACACCCTCACTAGGTTCACCTATAATCAATTCCCTTGGGTGGTTTTTAGAAAATCTCAAATCTCTAGGCAAAGGGTTTTCTCTCTCCAAATTCTCTTCCACATTTTCTTCCAAGTTTATTCTATCAATCTTTTGGGAGTTATCCTCAATCTCATCATCAATAACATTTGGCTCTTCCAAATTTCTAGATTCATCAAATACAATATGTGTGGTATCTTTAATTATCAAAGTTCTTTTATTGAATACCCTATAAGATTTTCCAACACTTGAGTATCCAACAAAAATTTCTTCATTTAATTTTGGATCAAATTTTTTTAAGGAAGATTTTCTATTATTATGATTGAACACCTTGCAACCAAAAATATACAAATGAGACAAATTAGGTGTTCTACCTTTTAGCAACTCATAGGGTGTTTTATTTAATTTAGATCTTACATCACCCTATTCAGAACATAACATGCAGTGCTAACCGCCTCAGCCGAAAAATATCTAGGAAGTGAGTATTCTGCCAACATTGCTCAGGCGGCTTCTATTAATGTTCTGTTTTTCCTTTCGACTATCCCATTCTGTTGAGGGGTTCTAGGTGCAAAAAAGTTATGATCAATTCCTTTTTCTTTACAAAATCTTCAAATCTCTCATTCTCCACCATAATCACTTTGTATAGAAATAATTTCACACCCTAATTTTCTTTGAATCCAAGTCAAAAAATTTCTAAATTTCTCAAATGATTCACTCTTTTGAAATTGAAATCTAACCCAAGTGAATCTTGAGTAATCATCCATAATATTAAATCCGTATACCTTCCCTCATAGACTCACAGTTCCATTTGGTCCAAAAAGATCCATGTGTAAAATTTCTAATTGTTTACTAGTCTTAAGATCCTTATTACACTGAAAAGATGACTTCAACTACTTTTCTAATTGACATGCATCACAAAGGTGGTCCTTAGTAAAGTCTAGTTTGGGTATACCTCTTACTAAATTCTTTTGGGTAATCCTCCTAAGGTTTGTCATGCTAGAATGATAAAGTCTCCTATGCCAAAGTCATGACTCATCAGAAATAGTTTTCAAACAAAAAGCAGTAGGAATTTGAATGCAATTTAAATCTAGCATATAAATATTGTTGACCCTTTTACCATTTAAAACATCTTTACCATTTAGGCTTAATATGCAGCTAGTAAGAAAAAAATTTACACTATAACCCTTATCACATAGCTGACTTATACTTAACAAATTATGCTTTAAGCCTTCAACCAATAACACATTGTCTATAAAAAAGTTTTTAAGATTTTCAATCATACCTAATCCAACCACCTTCTTTGTGGTATTATCTCCAAGTGTAACATTACATCCACTCCTGGCTTCCAGCGTTATGAATTGAGCAGTATCTCCAGTCATATGCTTTGAACATCCGCTTTCTAGGTACCATATGCTCTCATGAGGTCTTGTGTGAGAGCGACCCTCTTCTTGATCTGACTGATCAAGACTATCTGCCATCAAGCAAATATTGGTGACTTCTTCTTCTTTCTCAGTCTCTGATGAATCTGAAGCTGAGTCCGCATAGAAAGCTCTTTGAAACTTCTTCTTGCCCTTCTTTACAATTGGTTTCTCCTCTACCTTCTCCTTGCTAGGAGTGGCTTTGAGTTTTGGGCAATCAGTTTTAATATGATCAGGTTTCCTGCATTCATAGAAAATTACTTCATTAGAAACCTTGTCATTTCTATTAAATTTATCTCTATTTCATTGTTGGCATCTCTTTTATTTCCTTTTCAGAAAGCTTCTAAACTGTCTAGTTATTAATGCAATGTCATCTTCATCCTCAGGTTGTAAGTGTTCACTCTCAGACTCTTCCACTTTTAGTGCTATGTTCTTTTCCTTTCGTTGTTCACCTGCATCAATTTTTCTTTGGCTAACTCCTTGCTCGTAAGCAATAAGTGAACTAAGAAGATTATCAATTGAATAAATGTTTAGATCTTTAGACTCTGTAATTACAATAATTTTAGTATCATAAGTAGTAGGTAAACAACAAAGAATCTTATTAATCATTTCAGCATTCATGAGTTCCCTACCAAGTGCATGCAAAGAGGTGACTATTTGAGTAAATCTTGTGTACATATCAGAAATGGATTCATTAGGTTTCATGCAAAACAGTTCATAATCATGCAACAAGATATTAAGTCTAGATTGTTTAACTTCATTAGTCCCCTCATATGTTATACAAAGTCTATCCCATATGTTCTTTCCACTTTTGCAAGTGAAAACCCGCATGGTGTCTTCAGATTTTAAAGCACAAAAGAAACTATTCAAACATTTAGCGTTTAGTTACGCTAAGTCACGTTCTTCTACAGTCCAGTCTGCAAAATGTGTTTCAACTCTAACTCCATCAACTAATCTAGTTGGTTTTGTATATCCTTCCTGGACTAAGATCCACATATGATAATCAAGTGATTGTAAGAAAATAGACATGTATGTTTTCTAAAAATTAAAAGGTATATTGTCAAACATTGGAGGTCTAGTAATAGAGTAACCCTCAGGTATGTTTTAGTTTCTAAATGTAGCCATCTACGTTAATCAAAAAGTAGTTTAAACTTATGATTTTGAAACAAAGCTCTGATACCACTTGTTGAGTCTAGTGAATAGGTTGTTAAACCTAAGTTAATTATCCCTCTTTTGGATGATTTGAACTGAAAATAACTTTAGTGAATTTTTATAAAAAGGTTTTTCAACCACAACTTTTTAAACAGTAAAATGCGAAAAATAAAAAGATAAAAATAAATGACATAAGATTTATAGTGGTTCAGTCTAAATCTGACCTACATCCACTCCCTAGAGGCACCCTCTGAGTATTGCACTAATACCAATAGTGTCTCTTCTTTTGCACCCACAGCAAGGCGGAGAAGCCTTTACAAACACTTTTTCCACCACTACGCAGTACGGCAGAGAACCGTCGTCCTTTTATACTATTCCCAGTATTGGCAGATAACAGTCCATCCTTTCACACTCTCCTAGTGTGGGCAGAGAACCCTTCGTCCTTTTACACTCTCCAAGTGTAGGCAGAGAACCCTTCATCCTTTTACACTCTCCTAGTGTGGGTAGAGAACCCTTCATCCTTTTATACTCTCCTAGTGTGGGCAGAGAACCCGATCTCCTTGACAGATCTGCTCATAATAAATCTAGAAAGAAGAAAGAAAAGAGTGAAGTAATCTCAAATTATAAGTAGAAAATCTTATCTTTGAACACCAAGTAAAGCCTTCACGCTCCAGTGGTAGAAATACTTCTTTGAATGCTCTCACTCACTCTTAGCTTGAGTCTTCTTTCAATAGGCACAAAGTTCAATGACCAAAAAGATTTGGTGGCAGTCTAATTTGGACTATATATAGGAAAGATAAGAAAAACTGCTCAAAAACTGTAAATTTTCAATTATGTATGCAATGGATCGTCCTGGACGATTTTACTTAAAGTGTAGGAAACGATCCTAATATAAATTGGTACGAACTCTATTAGTACATGATCATCATCCCATATGAATTAGGTTCATCTGGTATAAAATGATTATTCCATAGGTTAGTTTCCAAATCCCTGTAGGACAAACAACTGACGTAAGTCGTAACCAACTGAGGTAAGTCGGGTTCGGTTCATCCTGGGACGAACAAGTTATTGCAAATCTAATTTTATGACTTATGTTTTGATGATTGACAAATACTATTGATTCTCTTGGACTGCCTGTTACTTCTAACTTTTCAGGAATCAAAGATCGGACAAACAAACAAAGCTAGTTCAAGATTGCGTAGGTTAGGGTTGAGTCAGTCTGTACTTTACTTTTTTCTCTTCTTGAGTCTATTTATAATAAGAGACTGATGCTAAGTAACCCTACACACACACACTTGAGAGACTTAAAATTTCTATTTTTACTTAAATCGGTCAGGACGATATTTACATCATCCTGGATGATCAGGCTTAAAACAGAAAATCTAAACAAGGATTCTTAATTAAGGCAGCCGTCATTAACAGATCATCCTGGACGATACGTGTATCAGCCAGGATTATAAGCTCGAAGCCGAAAGAAATTGTCGCCATAAATAATCAAGGTATTCTGTAGTTTTTGGTAATCGGCCAGGATGATCTTGGATCGGCCTGGACGATATTCACAAATTATGCCTTAATTGATCAGACAATCAAGGAAGTAATTAAGGATGATTGATACGATCATATCGTCTTGGATGATCTATTCAAAAACCTTAATTACTTCTAGACAATAAATATCGGCCAGCATAAATTCAGGGCGATGTGCGGATGATCGAGATTGGACAGCTTGAATTCAGGGCGATACTCTGGAAGATTTTCCTCTGATTTGAACTGATTGTCCTGGACAATCTCACGATCATCCAGGACGATCAAGCTAATTTTCAATCGTCCAGTTTGTATTCAAGGCGATGCTCTGGCCGATCTCATGGGATTTGTACTGATCGGCCAGGACGATGTCCATATCGTCCTGGATGATATAATCGGCAACTTACAATTAATGAGCTCCTTTGAAGCTCTTCTATTTAAGAGCTCTTGTTCAACATTTTGAACAATCTTTTGCTGTTGGCTTGACCTGAGAAGTCCTTGAGGAGAGAGAGAGAGAGAGAGAGAGAGAGAGAGAGAGAGAGAGAGAGAGAGAGAGGATCTTGAGAGGGGGAGCTTGTGAGGGGATTCACAAGGGTTTCTTCAAGGATCGCTCTGCTTCTTCTTCGTTTAGAGTTTCTCATCCGTGGAAGGGTCGGTAGAGGTAAGGATTCAGCAACTGATAGTGGTTCTTTGCCAGCTTCAGGAGGAAGCAAAAGGAGATAAGTTCTCTGCCTTGTCGGGGTGGCAAAAAGATGTTCTTTGTAAAGGCTTCTCCGCCTAGCTATGGGGGCAAAAGGAGAGTCACGATTGTAGTGCAATACTCGGAGGGCACCTCCGGGGAGTGGACGTAGGTCGAGTTGACTGAACCACTATAAATTTCTGTGTTCTTGTTTCTTGCTTCCGCACTTTAATTTCCGCACTTATTTTTCTTGTGGTGTGATTTTGGTTTATGATATTTTACTTCTTTGTGAAAAGAAAATTTTAAAATAACAATTAACCCCCCCTCTTGGTTAGCTTGGGCCAGTTCTATAGGGCTTAACATCCCTAACGAACTTTCAAGTGGTATCAGAGCGGGATTCATAAAAATTAATTTTAAAACTTTTTGAATCTTTATCCATGGCAAACTTCGGGAATCGTAACACTACGGAAGGGTATTCTATTACCCGACCTCCCCTGTTCGATAACCTACCTTTTGATTTTTTGAAAACTTGCATGTCAACGTTTTTACAATCAACTGATTATCGCATGTGGATGCTTATCAAAGAAGGTTATTCTCCACCTTCTCGTGAAATTAATGGTGTTAAAACTGAAATTGCTTTTACTGAATCGACTTTCGATGAAAGAGATTTAGCCCAATTAAATGCAAAATGTTTGAACTATTTTTTCTGTGCTTTAAAATCTAAGGATTACATATGTGTCTCCACTTGCAAAACTGGTAAAGAAATTTGGGATAAATTGTGTATTACTTATGAAGGCACTAATGAAGTTAAATAATCTCGTTTGAATATTCTCTTGCATGACTATGAACTTTTTCGTATGGAACCATCTGAATCTATTTCTGACATGTATACTAGGTTTACTCAGATAGTTACTTCACTGCATACGTTAGGAAGAGAACTTTTAAACTATAAAAAAGTAAACAAGATTTTGAGATGCTTGTCTTCGTCATATGATGCTAAAATCACTACAATCACTGAATCTAATGATTTGAACACTTATTCTATTGATAACTTACTTTGCTCACTCATTGCTTACGAGCAAGGAGTGAATCAAAGAAATCTTGATGCAGGTGAGAAGAACAAGGAAAAAATAGTTGCACTGAAGGCGCACAAATCTGAATCTGATTCTTCTGGGTCTGAGAGCGATGAAGTTGCCTTCATCACAAGGTAATTCAAAAGCTTTCTAAGGAATAAGCAAAAGCATCATTGGAGAAAAGGTAAGGATCTTAAATATTCTAAAGGATCTTCTGATGTCGTTTGTTATGAATGCAGGAAGCCTGGACATATGAAAGCTGATTGTCCTACACTTCAAGATCACCCAAGCAAGAAAAAAGAAAAGGGTGAGGAGAAACCTAAGTTGAGGAAGGATAAGAAGAGAGTCCAAAAGGCATTCTGAGCAGAATCTGGTACTGATTCCTCTGAAACAGAACCAGATGAAGAGACAACAAACCTGTGCTTAATGGGGGAAGATCATCTTGAACAAAGTGAGGAGGAAGAGGTATGTAAACCAACCTATGATGAATTATTTGAGATTTGTGAGAAAATTCATGCATCATACAAAAAACTTAAGAAGACTCATGCTAACCTAAAATTGGAACTTGTAAATTTACAAAAAGAGTTTGAAGTTTTTCTTAAAGATCATTCAACGATTGATTCTATTTGTTATGATAGTTGCTATTTGCATGCTTTTCATTTTTGCAACTTATAAAGTTTTGATGATTTCAAACATTATTGTTCAAATGTGTTGTTATCTCCTAACAATTTTGGAAGAATTGTATTTGCTCTTGTGTGTACTGACATTTCAGGAAAAAATGAACTCCAGACTACGAAGACTTCAAATTAAATTCAGCATGAGATACTTTGTAAAATTTGAAGCTTGCACTTTTCTTAGAAATCAAATTGAAAGGGAGTGATTGTATGTTGAGAAAATAAAAACATTCACACATTAGAAGATCATGTAGAATTTATATTGATCGTACAGGACGATCTTCTGTTCGTACTGGACGATCAGACAGTTATCTCCTATAGAGCATTTAGAACGAATAGGAACTTGCTTGAAATTTTTTCTAAGTCCTATTCGTCCAGGACGAAATAAAATTATCGTCCAGTACGATTGGCTCTCTGGAAAATTCTCGTCCAAACGAAATAAATTATCGTCCAGGACGATCAGTCCTCGGGAAAATTTTCGTCCAGACGAAATAAATTATCGTCCAGGACGATTTGGTCTCTGGAAAATTTTCGTCCAAACAGAAATAAATTATCGTCAAGGACGATCAGTTCTCGGGAAATTTTTCGTCCAGACGAAATAATTTATCGTACAGGACGATCAGTCCTCTGTAAAAATTTCATCCAGACGAATCTATTTTCGTCCAAACGATTAACCGACTTAGGACAGTTTTCAGCAGTTTCTAGAATCGACCTTGTAATAACCGTTCGTATTGGACGAACCTAGTTCGTACAGGACGATCATCTGTACGAAGACATTTCGTACACATATTCAAATAGGGTCGTTTCAGATCGTTTAAGTAAAATCGTCTAGGACGATCCATGATCGTACAGGACGATCCACTGCGTACAGAATTGAATACTTGCAGTTTTTGGGCGGTTTTTCTTGTCTTTTGTATAAATAGTTCAAATTAGACTGCCACCCAATCTTTTTGTCATTTGATCTTCGTGCCTATTGAGAGAATAGCCAAGGAGAGAGTTGAAGAGAGCATTCGAGGGAGGATTTCTACCACTGAAGCGAGAAGGCTTCACTTGGATTTCAAAGGTAAGAGTCTCTACTTGTGAATTGAGATTACTTCACTCTTTTCTTTCTTCCTTCTAGATTCTTGTGAGAAGATCTGTTAAGGAGATCCGGTTCTCTGCCGACACTTGGAGAGTGTGAACAGCCGAAGGGTTCTCTGCCCACACTAGGAGAGTGTGAAAGGACGAAGGGTTCTCTGCCCACACTAGGAGAGTGTGAAAGGATGAAGCGTTCTCTGCCCATACTTGGGATAGTGTGAAAGGACGGACGGTTCTCTGCCAACACTGGGTATTGTGTAAAAGGACGGACGGTTCTCTGCCGCACCAGGGAGTGGTGAAAAGAGTGTGTTGTAAAGGCTTCTCCGCCTTGCTGTGGGTGCAAAAGGAGAGTCACTATTGGTATTAGTGCAATACTCAGAGGGTGCCTCTAGGGAGTGGATGTAGGTCTGGTTATAGACCGAACCACTATAAATCTGGTGTCATTTACTTTACTGTTTTTATGTTTCCGCACTTTTTATTTCAATTTAAAAAAAAAAAACTCTGTGGTTGAAAAACCTTTTTCTACAAAATTTTAAAAGAGATTTTATTTCAGTTTAATAATATTTAAAAAAGGGGTCTTAAATTTTAACTTTGTTTTTTAAAACTACCAATTCACCCCCCTCTTGGTAGCCGTGGGACATTCACTTAGGCTTAACAACCTAATTACTAGACTCAACAAGTGGTATCAGAGCTTCATTTCAATATCATAAGTTTGAACTACTTTTTGATTAACGTAGATGGCTACTTTCGGAAACCGGAACACACCTGAGGGTTACTCTATTACTAGACCTCCACTGTTTGACAACATTCCTTTTGATTTTTGGAAAACACGCATGTCTACTTTCTTACAGTCACTTTATTATCGCATGTGGATGTTAGTCCAGGATGGCTACACAAAACCAACTAGATTAGTTGATGGAGTAATGGTAGAAATACCTTATACTGATTGGACTGTAGAAGAACGTGACTTAGTACGATTAAATGCCAAATGTTTAAACAGTTTCTTTTGTGCTTTAAAATCTGAAGACTACATGCGGGTTTCCACTTGCAAAAGCGGAAAGGACATATGGGATAGACTTTGTATAACTTATGAAGGGACAAATGAGGTTAAACAATCAAGGCTCAATATCTTGTTACATGACTATGAATTGTTTCGCATGAAACCTAATGAATCTATTTCCGACATGTACACAAGATTTACACAAATTGTCACTTCTTTGCATGCACTTGGTAGGGAATTAACTAATGCTGAAATGGTCAATAAGATTCTTCGTTGTTTACCTACTGCTTATGATGCAAAAATTACTGCAATTACAAAGTCTAAAGATTTAAACATTTATTTTATTGACAATCTTCTTGGTTCACTCATTGCTTATGAGCAAGGAGTAAGTCAAAGAAAGATTGATGCAGGTGAATCACGAAAGGAGAAGAATATAGCACTAAAAGTGGAAGAGTCAGAGAGTGAACACTCACAAACTGAAGATGAAGATGATGTTGCACTAATGACTAGACAATTCAGAAGCTTTTTAAAGAGGAAGCAGAAGAAACGCCAGCTATGGAATAGAGGTAAGTTTAACAGAAATGGCAAGGTTTCTAATGAAGTGATTTGTTATGAATGCAGAAAACCAGGTCATATCAAGACTGATTGCCCAAAACTCAAAGGCACTCCTGCTAAGGAGAAGGTGGAGGAGAAACCTATGGTAAAGAAGGGCAAGAAGAAGTTCCAAAGAGCTTTCTGGGCGGACTCAGCTTCAGACTCATCTGAGACAGAAAAAGAAGAAGAAGTCACTAATCTTTGCTTGATGGCAGACAATGTAGATCACTCAGATCAAGAAGAGGTATGTGACTTATCCTATGATGAACTATTTGAAGTTTCTGAACACATGCATGATGCATATAGGAAAATGAAAAAGATGCATGCTAGTTTAAGTTTAGAATTTGAAGAGCTCAAGAATGAAAATAAAATCCTTAGAAAAGACCATGCTTTAATAGATGACAACCACATGAAACTACTTGATGAATATGATGACTTGAATAAGAATTTTGAAAATCTAAAGTCATCCTATACTGATCTTGAAAAGGAATTTAAAAATTTTAAGAATGAATCTGAGAGCAAAGCATATAGAATCAATTATACAAATCGAATCTTGGAATATATGAATTCATTTTACAAACTAACAATAAGAGCTCTCGAGGATAATAGGAAACCCCCCAGACTTGAAGATTTTACAAATCCTAAATATTATCCTAAATTCATGAAATCCCTTAGAAAACAATCACATGGAAGAAAACTTAGGAATATTTTTCCTAATGTTAAATGTAATAATTGTGCATTTTTTGGACATATATCTCACACCTGTACCTTGATGATGAAATCTAATTTGGTGTGGAGACCTAGGATGCATAAACCTAGACATATCATACATGCATCTGATTATAAATTGCTAAAAGGTGAACCCAAACTTGTTTGGGTTCCCAGGTCTAACATTTAATATTTTTTGCAGGATTGCTCTCACACAAGACCTCGTGGGAGCATATGGTACCTGGATAGCGGATGTTCAAAGCATATGACTGGAGACACTACATAATTCATATCGCTAGAAGTCAGGAATGGAGGCAAGGTTACACTTGGAGATAATACTACAAAGAAAGTGGTTGGATCAGGTATGATTGGTAATTTCAAAAACTTTTTTATAGACAATGTGCTATTGGTTGAAGGCTTAAAGCATAATTTGTTAAGTATAAGTCAGCTATGTGACAAGGGTTATAATGTAAAATTTTTACCTACTAGCTGCATATTAAGCCTAAATGGGAAAGAAGTTTTAAATGGAAAAAGGGTAAACAATGTTTACATGCTAGATTTGAATTCATTTCATACTCCTATTGCTTTCTGTTTGAAAACTGTTTCTGATGAATCTTGGCTTTGGCATAGGAGACTTTGTCATTCTAGTATGAAAAATCTTAGGAGAATTACCCAAAAGAATTTAGTAAGAGGTATACCAAAACTAGACTTTACTAAGGACCATCTTTGTAATGCATGTCAATTAGGAAAACAAGTGAAGTCCTCTTTTAAATCCAATAATGATCTTAGAACTAGTAAACCATTGGAAATTCTTCACATAGATCTTTTTGGACCAGTAGGAACTGTAAGTCTAGGAGGGAAGGTATACGGATTTGTTATTGTGGATGATTTCTCTAGGTTCACTTGGGTTAGATTTCTTTTTCATAAAAGTGAATCATTTGAGGAATTCAAAAAATTTTCAACTTGGATTCAGAGAAAATTAGGATGTGAAATAATGTCTATACAAAGTGATCATGGAGGAGAATTTGAAAATGATAGATTTGAAAATTTTTGTAAAGAAAAAGGGATTGATCACAACTTTTCTGCTCCTAGAACCCCTCAACAAAATGGGGTAGTTGAAAGGAAAAACAGAACATTAATAGAAGCCTCCAGAGCAATGTTGGCAGAATACTCTCTTCCTAAATATTTTTGGGCTGAGGCGGTTAGCACTGCATGTTATGTTCTGAATAGGGTAAATGTGAGATCAAATTTAAATAAAACACCCTATGAGTTACTAAAAGGTAGAACACCAAATTTGTCTCATTTGACAGCAGTGAAAAGGATCTTAAGATACTTACTAGGAACTCAAAACTTAGGAATTTGGTATCCTAAGTTTAGCTCTTCATTTGAAATTATTGGTTATTTAGATTCTTACTTTGCAGGCTGTAGAGTGGATAGGAAAAGCACTTCTGGAACATGTCAATTCATTGGAAATTTATTAGTTTCTTGGTCCAGTAGAAAACAAAATTCAGTAGCCCTATCTACTGCAGAAGCAGAATACATTGCATTAGGAAGTTGTGTGGCACAAGTACTTTGGTTAAAAATACAGTTGATTGATTTAGGATTATCTGTAGGCAATATTCCAATTTATTGTGACAATACTAGTGCTATTTGCATTTCCAAAAATCCTATTCAACATTCTAGAACCAAACACATAGATATAAGACATTATTTTATAAGGGATCATGTATCCAAAGGAGAAATTGAACTCACACATGTTTCAACTGAAAATCAACTTGCAGACATTTTTACTAAACCTTTAGCCCTTGATACCTTCAGTACTTTAAGAATAAGGTTAGGTGTTATTGATTTAAATGCCTAAACAAAATGTCTTTGCAACATTGATGTTTATGTTTTTGTTTTATTTTTGATTATGTGAATTTTTGTGTGTTTTGAATGAATTTGTTTTTGAAAGTAAATTTTTTTTATTGTATGTTTTCTGTGTTTCTTTTAAAGTTTGGTTTGGTTTTCTTAAATTAAAATTCAAAAATTGGAGGAAATCGTCCGGGACGACTTTTGGTTCGTACTGGACGATGTGAGAAAAATTGGTTTGCGTGCATTTTACCACTTTTGAGAGCAGTTTTTAATTAAATCGTCTGTACGATCTGAATATCATCCAGGACGAACTTTTTTCCTTTTCTCAAACGTCGGGACGATTGAATGCAGCGGTTGAGTGGATAAGACAGTTTTTAATATGGATTTCGTCTGTACGAAATTTTGGTTCGTCCAGACGAACTTATGTCGTTTCAGTGTAGGGGACGGTTTTCAAAAGACATTTAAAAGAGTTATTTTTTGATCGTCTGTACAAACTTTTGTTCGTATGTACGATCGGTCAAGTCAAAGGTCTGTACGAAGAAACGCATCGTAAGTTGTGTTGATTACGAAAAGCCGTTACATTTTGGACAAATTTGATCGTCTGTACGAAATAATGTTCGTCCAGACGAACGATGATTTTCGTCCAGGACGAACCTTTTTCGTCCAGGACAAACATATCATTTTCTTTAAATATGAAGGCTTTCTAACTCAACAATCACAATTTCAAACTTCTCTTTCAATCCCTTTCTACTTCAAATTGTCAATGACCTCCTCAAGCAAAAGACAAAAGGTGTTAGCGAAGAAGCCGAATAGGAATACCTCGGAAAACTTCCTTTCTAAGGCAAATAAGGAATCATTTTCTCGTTTTGCTTCCGCAAAAATAACTCCATCTCGCATCTTAATCCAAAGCGAGATAAATTTTAAGGTAATACACCTTTTTGCCTCAACCCAATTCCATTTCATACTTTCTCTCGTCCATTTCTACAACAAGCAAACAATTCTCTACTTTCTAGCCAACATGAGTTTTAACTCCGACCACTCTTCCATTAGTTCCTTTGTATTCAAGCAAAAAGTAGAAATCACCAAGCATGACATTGGTGCATTTCTAAACCTAAGGACTGAAGGATATAGAGCTCACAACCTTATGACCGAAAACACAATCAGATGGGAAGATGTCAATAGGGTAATTAGAAAAAGTGGCGTAACCTATCATATTGCTAGAGTATCTGGGATGACCCAAAATGCCCGTATTATCCAGCATATTCTTAGATCTTCAATCATTCCTAAAGCTGGTGATAGGATAAACATTACTCCTCTCCTTTCTGTTCTAACCTTTTTGATTATGGATCGTCGCCCTATCGACGAAGCCCAACTTATCATAGATCATCTCTATGGGCTTTCAGAAATAGGACATGCTGAACAGAAGAGGAAAAAGAATATTTCTTTGGGACATTTAATTACCTATATTTTGGAGAAGAAATATAATTTGGTACATCCTGATGAAGAATATGAAGAGTCAGTTTACTATAATGATGCATCCTTCAGATTGCTCTTCAGGGAGGAAAAAGAAAAAGAAAAAGTGCATGCCAGTGCTTCAGAAGAAGAAGAAGAAGGAGCACAAACCTCTGCACCTCAGTCAGATTATCAGAATCTGATTGAGAAATTTGATAGATTAGAGACTCATATTGATCAAAGGTTTGATCAATTTGATGCTCAACTTGTGCAGCAACAACATGACATTGGTATAATTAGAAATGAAGTACATGATATCAATACCAAAGTAATGTTGATGGCCTCCTACTTTAACCTTTTCGGTGGCATTCCTCCTCCTCCTCCTCCAGAACAATAGAGATGAATTTCTATGTCCTTGTTGTACTCGTGTTGTAGTTGTTGTTTTAGTGTTTATGTTAAGTGTTTGTTTGTCTTTTCTTTTAAGTTGTGTTTAGATATTGTGAAATGTGTAATCCTTTCATAAATATCAATGCATTTCGTACTTGTTTCAATGTTGATTTGTTATTAAAATGTGGTTAATTTTTATGAATTTCATTAGTATTATTTAATCTTCATAGTGCTTAAATTAGATTGTAATTTGAGATTATCTACATTAGAAAATCTAGTCTTTCTAAATTTAAAAGTTGTTTATAACTTGTTGTAATTAGAACTTTTAAATTCATGTCTATTCATTTAGACTACATAACAGTTAATATTATTATTGCAATTTAGATGTTGTCTTATTTTATATTTCCTAGCTCAATTAATATTTATGCACTTAGAAAAATTTGAGATTCTAGATTATTGTCTTTGGAAAGAATTCAATTACTCTTGAAAATTGTACAAATATACAAAATCAAAAGGAATGCGCAACAAAGTTGCAAATGTGAAAAAGAGGCACAAAATATGCCCAATAAAGAAAGATGCACAAAAATGTGCCACCTATATGAAAAAGATGTACAAAAATGTGCCACCTATATGAAAAAGATGCGCAAAGCGCCACTTGTGGTAATTCTCTTCTTTCCAAATTCTTTCAATCTCTTAATTCAAATTGATCTTATGTTCATTTATATTCTTTTGAACTTTGAAATATCGAATTTTTCTTCATCTCTCTAGTAATGATTTTCTATATTAGAATGTCTAAATTGAATCATGTCTTTGCTAAATTCTTCTTACTTACAATGTTATATCACTTTTTAAATTTCATGAATTTCTATGATTGACCTAATGTTTTTAGTTTAAAATTGCATACCATGTATCAATCACCATTTAGATTAAATATTCAAATAAATTTCATACAATTACTTATATTTCTTGTCTATTTCTTCTTCACTTTTTGTTGTTGTCAAAAAGGGGGAGAAATCATTGTGTTTGTATGCTTTGTTTGTTCATATGTTTATATATTTGAGTTTCTAGTTTATTTTAGTTTATTTTTTTTTTTGAAAAATAAAATATTTTTTATGCTTCAAATTGCCTCCTTATTTTCATGTATTCATCAATTCAGGGGGAGTTTAGGAGATAGAAAGATTTGTTTAAATTGAAATCATACAAATAATAATTGTTTTGCCATCATCAAAAAGGGGGAGATTGTTATGATAGTTGCTATTTGCACGCTTTTCATTTTTGCAACTTATAAAGTTTTGATGATTTCAAACATTATTGTTCAAATGTGTAGTTATCTCCTAACAATTTTGGAAGAATTATATTTGCTCTTGTGTGTACTGACATTTCAGGAAAAAACGAACTCCAGACTACGAAGACTTCAAATTAAATTCAGCATGAGATACTTTGTAAAATTTGAAGCTTGCACTTTTCTTAGAAATCAAATTGAAAGGGAGTGATTGTATGTTGAGAAAATAAAAACATTCACATATTAGGAGATCATGTAGAATTTATACTGATCGTACAGGACGATCTTCTGTTCGTACTGGACGATCAGACAATTATCTCCTATAGAGCATTTGGAACGAATAGGAACTTGCTTGAAATTTTTTCTAAGTCCTATTCGTCCAGGACGAAATAAAATTATCGTCCAGTACGATTGGCTCTTTGGAAAATTCTCGTCCAGACGAAATAAATTATCGTCCAGGACGATCAGTCCTCGGGAAAATTTTCGTCCAGACGAAATAAATTATCGTCCAGGACGATTTGGTCTCTGGAAAATTTTCATCCAGACGGAAATAAATTATCGTCCAGGACGATCAGTTCTCGAGAAATTTTTCGTCCAGACGAAATAATTTATCGTACAGGACGATCAGTCCTCTGTAAAAATTTCGTCCAGACGAATCTATTTTCGTCCAAATGATTAACCGACTTAGGACAGTTTTCAGCAGTTTCTAGAATCGACCTTGTAATAACCGTTCGTACTGGACGAACCTAGTTCGTACAGGACGATCATCTGTACGAAGACATTTCGTACACATATTTAAATAGGGTCATTTCAGATCGTTTAAGTAAAATTGTCCAGGACGATCCACGATCGTACAGGACGATCCACTGCGTACAGAATTGAATACTTGCAGTTTTTGGGCGGTTTTTCTTGTCTTTTGTATAAATAGTTCAAATTAGACTGCCACCCAATCTTTTTGTCATTTGATCTTCGTGCCTATTGAGAGAATAGCCAAGGAGAGAGTTGAAGAGAGCATTCGAGGGAGTATTTCTACCACTGAAGCGAGAAGGCTTCACTTGGATTTCAAAGGTAAGAGTCTCTACTTGTGAATTGAGATTACTTCACTCTTTTCTTTCTTCCTTCTAGATTCTTGTGAGAAGATCTGTCAAGGAGATCCGGTTCTCTGCCGACACTTGGAGAGTGTGAACAGCCGAAGGGTTCTCTGCCCACACTAGGAGAGTGTGAAAGGACGAAGGGTTCTCTGCCCACACTAGGAGAGTGTGAAAGGACGAAGGGTTCTCTGCCCGCACTTGGGATAGTGTGAAAGGACGGACGGTTCTCTGCCAACACTAGGTATTGTGTAAAAGGACGGACGGTTCTCTGCCGCACTGGGGAGTGGTGAAAAGAGTGTGTTGTAAAGGCTTCTCCGCCTTGCTGTGGGTGTAAAAGGAGAGTCACTATTGGTAATAGTGCAATACTCAGAGGGTGCCTCTGGGGAGTGGATGTAGGTCTGGTTATAAACCGAACCACTATAAATCTGGTGTCATTTACTTTACTATTTTTACATTTTCGCACTTTTTATTTCAGTTTAAAAAAAAAACTCTGTGGTTAAAAAACCTTTTTCTACAAAATTTTAAAAGAGATTTTATTTCGGTTTAATAATATTTAAAAAAGGGGTCTTAAATTTTAACTTTGTTTTTTAAAACTACCAATTCACCCCCCTCTTGGTAGCTGTGGGACATTCACTTAGGCTTAACAACCTAATTACTAGACTCAACACTATTCACATGGATCTTCTTGATGAATTTGATGATTTAAATAAAAAAATACTTGGATTTAATTAATGAGAATGAAGCATTAAAAGTTTCACACACCTCTCTTCAATCTGATTTCAAGCAATCTAAAGAGAAAGAGAAAAGCTTAAGGGTTGAGAATGATGTTCTAAAAAATACAAACTTGAGGATTAAAAATGAATTGTATACTCTTAAGAAAACTTGGATGATGCCTTCTCTTGATCAAAAGCCAAGACCTAGGAAGAGGTATTATAATTCAAACCATTTAAGAAATCCTTTTCCTGGAGTTAGATGTTTTTCTTGTGGCATGCTAGGACACATCTCACACACTTGCACCATTCACCGTAGTACACATTAGGTATGGAGACCTAAGGTACATGATTCACAGCATACCACACCTGCAGTGTATTCTACGTTTCCTGAGAAGGGACCCAAACCAGTTTGGGTTTCTAAATCTGACTGTTGTTGAGTTTTGCAGGTGTGCTCTCTCCAAAGACCTCGTGGGAGCATAGGATAATTAGACATATGGAGACTCTCAGCTCATAATTGCTTAAACTTGCTGCTTCATATTTTCTTGAATTTTTTTTTAATTAGTTTTTTGTTATTTTTGTTATGTGCTAGCTTTATGTTGTTCTAGTTGTTTTGTTTTCGCTTTGCTTTTATGTTTGGTTTTCTATATGATTAGTTCTTTAAGCTTTTAAATTTTGGAGATTTAAAGCCATTGATTATCATATCTAAATCGGTCAAAGGGAGAAACACCGTTGATGGTTTCCCTCCCTCTAACCTCTTTTAGTGATATACTTTTCTTTTCTAGACAAAAGTCTATCTCCTATAAACAACTGGTTTTTTAAACTAAGATTCTTTTTATCTTGCTACAATAATTTATCTTGTGCGTAATATCCAAAGTTCTTATATATCTTTCAAGTTAAATGAAATCTTGCCATTGCATTTATCACATGATTATGATTTGTGACTTGTTCTTCCCTATGTTAGAGAGAGAGCTCATATTCTCTAAAATTTGGAGGATATACTCACAACTAAGGTTCTTTTTAAGGGTTTTGTTAAAGAGAACTTAGCTTGAAAAAAAAAATTAAGAGGAAAAGTGAAAAAGAAGCAATTTTGAAATGAAAAATATATATATCTACAAATGTGTATAAAAAATCAAGATGCTCAAAGAGCCAAATCAAAGATACAAGAGGCAAAAAATGAGCCCACTAAATACAAGCTATTATCTCTTTTCTGAACTCTTAAAACTTAGAGAACTCATTGGTTATTTGATGCTTTTAAAGGCTTGATTTCAAATTTCATGATTGAGACAAATTACTTTGGTATATTATTTATAAGATATTTTCTTTGTAACCAAGTTTTGATTGAATCTTATTTTTATCCAGTAAAGTTTTTCTGAGTTAAACTTTTTGTTTTTAAAAGGACGATTATTGCACTGAAAGAAGTCCGAGCTAGGGATTAACAAGATCGGATATTCTACCTTTTTCAGATTTTGACGTGTTAACTCTTTGATCTTTTGAATTTTTAAAATTTAAATTGTTTAAGAAATTCGTCATATGGATACTTTGCAACAAAAAAAAACAAAAAAGGAGGGAAATTTTTTTCTTTTTGTTGTTTCCTTCATTGTTCTTTTTAGTTATTTTTATTGTTGTTTCTAGCTGTGTATTGTGAGTCATTTATTTTTGAGGGCTTTGATCATCAACATCTTTTCCTTGGATTCAAATTTCTTGTCACATCGTCCTGGCCGATTCTTATATCGTCCTGAACGATAGGACAAATTTTCTGCAAAATTCCATCTACTTAACTTTTCTGTGCTAGCTATAACTTTTCATCCTGGACGATAATTTATCATCCATCGTCCTGGCCGATACACTAGATCATCCTAGACGATCCACGTGTCAGTACGTTTAAATCTTTAAAATTGGCCCCGGACGATCCATTATTGATCAATCGTCCTCGCCGATCCACTGTTCGTCCTGGACGATACACAGATTTAAAACATTTTAACTTCGGCCAGTACGATCAATTATTGTGCATCGTCCTAGACGATACACCTAATCGGTCCGGACGATCTGCTTTTTCAACGGTCGTCAGGCTTGACTCCTCGGGATGATCGCCTGTGTCTAATCGTCCTGGCCGATATCTAATCGGCCTGACTGATCGAACCGCCTTTTTGACCATTCGGCCTATACGCAATTATTGTACCATATCTTCCCGAATGATTCTGCGATCGGCATGGACGATATGGACATTTCTTTAAATTCAGGCCATTCCAACCATGTTTTTCACCTCACACCTCTTCTTCTCTTGTGTTTTCTTGCTAACTCCTTACTATGGCTGGTGGGAAACGAGTTCAACAAACTTCTGGGAGTTCTTCAAAGGCTAGGATTTACCCTTATTTCAGGGAGGCAGAAGATGAAGCTACTTACCATCGATATAAATAATGTGGGATAACTGTCTCCAGAGTCATCAATCCTGTCCACCTTTCATATCCAGTAATGGATCTTTTCGCTCACACTTCTCTTTATTTCATTGTCTCTCGCTTTCCCCTTTCATTCTGAGCTCCTTCATGAATTCTTCACAAATCTTCGCATAAATCCTACCTTCACAGCCCTAACCTCCTATATGAATTGACGCCCCGTCGAAATCACATATCAAGACTGTGTTAAACTTTTACAGTTATCCACCATCAGGGATAAGCTGCACATAATCATTTCAGATCCTGATTTTGACTGGTCCACGGCAAACCATTTCCTTCGCCAGACCAATGCACCTTTTCATGTTGGAGAGACTAGCTCTTTAGTCAAAGAGGCTAGGACAATTTAGCATGTCCTTCGAACCTCCATTATTCCAAAAGCTGGGGACAGAATCCACATCACTCGTCTATTTTCTCTGACTACCTTTTACATCATGGTACATAGAGAATTTAATACTGCTAACTTAATTTTTCGGTACATTGATCACTTAACCACAATCTGCGATCCAGGTCATAAGAGGAAACCCAATCTGGCTTTAGGACACCTCATAGCCTATGTCCTTGAAACAAAATATCAACTTCAATATCCAGTTCCACCCAACCTCCCAACTCTCTTCTACTAAAATAGTTCCTTCAATACCCTTCATAGTACTCGTCTCCACCCAGGGGATGAGGAACCTCAGGGGGCTGAGGAGGAGGAGGCTCCCGCTCCCGCTTCTGTTCCTGATCTTACTCCTCTTCGACAGCACTCACAGTTTGACCAGTTAGTGGAGAGGTTTGATTGATGGGAGACCCGCTTCGATGCTTACGTTGCTATACAGGAGCAGTTACATTCTGAGGATATTGCCCACTACGAGCAGCACCGTATAGAGGACTTAGCCCGTTTTGATAGCTACATTACTCACCACCAGCAGCAGCATGACCAGGACATCGCCTGGTTCAATGCTCAGTTTACTACGCTAGCTAGCTACTTTCAGCAGCCACCTCCACCTCCATCTGATGATCAGGGTCCCTCATTTTTCTAGTTTTTTGTTTTCTATTTTATGTTTTCTGTAGTTTGTCTTGTAGTTTGTTTTAGTTTCTATTGTATTTTTTCCTTTTTCTTTTGTGTGTCTAGGACCCACTTTTTGTGATGACAAAAGGGAGAGTAGGATGTGGTAGGAAAAGTTGATGTGCTTGTAACTTTGAAATTTTATTGAACTACTATTTTTACTGAGTTTTTCCTACTTGTGTTTGCCATCATCAAAAAGGGGGAAATTGTTGCAAATCTATTTTCATGACTTATGTTTTTACTGAGTTTTTCCTACTAGTGGGCAACTTGCAATTAATGAGCTCCTTTGAAGCTCTTCTATTTAAGAGCTCTTGTTCAACATTTTTAACAATATTTTGCTACTGTCTTGACCTGAGAAGACCTTGAGGAGAGAAAGAGAGAGAGAGAGAGAGAGAGAGAGAGAGAAAGGATATTGTGAGGGGGAGCTTGTGAGGTGATTAACAAGGGTTGCTTCAAGGATCGCTCTGCTTCTTCTTCGTCTAGAGTTTCTCGTCTGTGGAAGGGTCGATAAAGGTAAGGATTCAACAACTGATAGTGGTTCTCTGCTAGTTTCAGGAGGAAGCAAAAGGAGATAGGTTCTCTGTCTTGCCGGGGTGGTAAAAAGAGGTTCTTTGTAAAGGCTTCTCCGCCTAACTGTGGGGGCTAAAGGAGAGTCACGATTGTAGTGCAATACTCGGAGGGCACCTCCGGGGAGTGGACGTAGGTCGAGTTGACCGAACCACTATAAATTTTTGTGTTCTTGTTTCTTGCTTCCGCACTTTAATTTTCGCACTTATTTTTCTTGTGGTGTGATTTTGGTTTATGATATTTTACTTTTTTGTGAAACTTTTTTTTCAAAATTCCAATTCACCCCACTCTTGGTTAGCTTGGGCCAGTTCTATAGGGCTTAACATCCCTAATGAACTTTCACAAGTTTCGTCCTGGATGATTTTATACAGAGAGTTTCGTCCAGAGATGAAGATTAATTTTGTTATGTTCTGTTTTATACAGAGAGTTTCGTCAAGAGACGAACCATGCATTTCATCTAGACGAACAGTGCAATGTGAGAATCCAGAGGCGTTCATCCCGGGATGAATATTAAATTCATCCTAGACGATTAGGACTTAAAAAAATTTTCTCACTACCTGTTCGACCCATTGCTCTTCCAAGGCTTAATTGACATGATCGTCCTGTACAAACTATGTTCGTCCATTACGATCAGTTCACAAAAATTATTCCCCCATATGTGTGTGTTGTGAATATTCACTCAATTATAATCACTCCCTCTCAATTCAAAAAACATTTTTAAAGCTTTTAATTTACAAATGATTCGATGCTGAATTGATTTGAAGTCTTCATAGTTTGGAGTTGATTTTCCTGAAATGTTAGTACACACAAGAGCAAAAATAAATCTTGTAAAAAATGTTAGGAGATATATATACATAAAACAATAATATTTATAATCATCAATATAATACAAGTTGCAAGAATGTAAAACATGCAAATAGCAACTCTCTTAACATGCTTGGGATCAAATGATGGCCTCTAGGGAGCACGACCTTATTCAGCCACCTCCGGCGAGCTTGGACGGTAGGGATTGAGCTGGAGGGGCTTCGGATTGATGCCAGGTGGAAGGGGACATCATCCTAGAGAGCTCGTGAGCCTCAAGCTGGTGAGCCACAGCCTTTGGAAGGCTTTGGGTCAGGATCGGCTAGGGGGGACCATCGGAGCTTATTCTCCATTGGTTTCGACCACCGCTGGCCGGGGTTTGGGTCGGGTTGACCTGGGAAGAAGGATAGTGACACGTTGGAGACGAGGGTGAGCTCAATTTGGCCTGGGGAGCTCTAATTCGATCGGGTGGCTCAGTTGGACCCAAACCTGCTCGGTTTGGGTTGAATTGGGCTCAACGTAGGTTAGAACATACATAGGCATGACGTGGGAGATAGGTCTAGGTCTGGTTCACCCAATGTTGGTGACAATTGGGTTCAATTTGATCTAGGTTCAAGGATGGCTCCGGTTGATCCAAATCTGCTTGGTTCAGGTCGATTTGGGCTCAACCCAGGCTAGGCCAAACCCTGGGCTTGATGTGAGAGGTTGGTCTAGGTCTAGTTCACCCAATGTAGGTGGCAATTGGGTTCAATTTGATCTAGGTTCAATAATGGCTTGGGTTGATATGGTTTTGGCTACTTTGAGCTAGCCTAAAACTTGACCCAAGTCAACTCAAAGCATGGGCTGGTTGGAGGAAGTGTATTGGACCTAGGGCCACTTAATAAAGGCATTTATTAAGTTTAATTTGGCTTAGGTTAAGGATTGGCTCAATCCCAAGTGGTTTTGGCCACTTTGGGTTAGCCTAACTCTTGACCCAAGTGGACCCAGAGGCTGGGCTGGTTAAGGCAGGTGTATTGGGTCAAGGGGGATCTAATGACACCTTGATTTAGATTCAATTTGATTAAGGTTGAGAGATGGTTCAAAGGAGGCCTCTCTTTGGTCACTTGGGTCAAGCCAAAAGGCTAACCCAAGTGAGCCCAAGGCTTGGGTCTCCAAGAGGGGTCTTTTGGGTGCCCAAGGAGTCACCCCTTGGGTTCAAATGGATTTGGAATGATCTTGGTCAAATGGGTTAGGTGGAATAATGTGTATAAGAGGGGTCTTTTGGGTGCCCAAGGAGTCACCCCTTGGGTTCAAATGGATTTGGAATGATCTTGGTCAAATGGGTTAGGTGGAATAAGGTGTATGTATCATTTGGTCAACTTAGTTGAGTTGGTCAACCAAGTTGACCTAAGGCTAGGAGTTGGGTCCCTTGAAATCCATTTGATCATATGAGTCTAATGGATGAGGCATCAAAGTGTGGAAAGGTCATTTAGGTCAAAATGACCATTTTGACCCTTAAGGGACAATAAGGTCAAAATGGGTTGACTTGGCCAACCAAGTTGACCCATTGTTGGAATTGAGTCCAAGGGGTTCCAAAGATCAATTGGAAATGTTTGAGAAAGGTTTAAAGATCGATGATCAAGTCAAATTAAGTCTAGGACAAAAGTCCAAAAATCCCCTTAAAGGGCATTTTGGTCATTTTGGCCCTGAATCAATTCATGGCCAAATTGAATCTGGAAAGATGTAGACTATTATTCAACAAGTCAAAATCAGGGTATTAGAGATGATCAAAGGGTTTGGAGGGGGCTCAAAGATCAAATTCCACTAGGTGAAGGGTCTAGTGGCACTATTTGTAAATATTTGAAGGTTTTACAACCTTTGGAATTGGATTAAGTTTATGAGGTTAGAGTCCTCCAAATGAGCTCAAATTTGGAGGGTTGACACTATAGACATGTCACATCAATATTCAATTGACAGACCCTGAATCAGATGTCAATTATTTAGGTTTCAAGGTGATGGAAAAATCACCCAGAAAGGGTTTTGGAACCTAAGTCCTTAACCCTGGGATTCTGGGTTTGGATTGAGTTAAGATCTGGATTGAGCCTAAGGGCTAAGAACTAGGAAGAACCTAGGATCTAGAATTCAGGGAGGAGTTAAGAGTGACCTCATACAAAAATAAGGTCAACACATAGATCTGAACAATGAGTAACGAATCTCCTACTTTCCTTAAAAAAAAATGTGGTGTCTACACTTCCCTTAACAAAATCCTTCTTCAGTAAAAATGTGATAAGCCTCTCATACCAAGCTCTTGGTGCCTGTTTTAATCCATATAAGGCCTTTTTTAATTTGAAAACATGATTTGGAAATTGTGAACTCTCAAAACCTGGGGGTTGCTCTACAAACACATCCTCTTTTATTATCCCATTTAAAAAGGCACTCTTCACATCCATTTGCTAAAGCTTAAATCCCTTATAATAGGCAAAGGCTAGTAGCACTCTAATGGCTTCTAATCTAGCTATAGGGGCAAAGGTCTCCTCAAAATTAATCTCTTCTATTTGGTTGTACCCCTTAGCTACTAATCTTGCTTTATTCCTAGCCATCACATCAGAATCATTCATTTTATTCTTAAAGACCCATTTGGTTCCAACTACTCTTTGTCCTTTTGGTCTTTCTACAAGCTCCCAAATATCATTCCTAATAAATTGGTTTAATTCCTCTTACATAGCTAAGATCCAAAACTCATCAGATAAGGCTTGATTAATATTGGTGGGTTCAGTCATTGAGATAAAGGCAGAGTGAGTCACATTCTTCCTAAGTCTATGCCTAACCTTAACACCTTCAGAGGGCTCTCCTACGATCAGTTCTTTAGGATGACTCAAAGAATATCTCTAATCCCTAAGCAAAGTGTGTGCAGGATCAACCCTTTCCTCTATATTTGAATTTTCTACTTCTTGGATAATCTCTCCTACTCCTACTATCTTCTCAAAAAATGCAACTCCTTTAACACCATCTTCATCCTCAATTCTAGACTCCTTAGGATCAGATTCGTTAAATACTACATGTGTAGTCTCCTCGACCACCAATGTCCATTTATTAAACACCCTAAAGGATTTCCCAACACATGAGTAGCCTAAAAACACTCCTTCATCAGATTTTGGGTCAAATTTTCCCAAGTATAACTTCCCATTATTATGAATGAAAACCTTACAACCAAAGACATGGAGGTGGGAAAGGTTGGATGTTCTACCCTTAATTATCTCATAAGGTGTCTTATCAAGTTTGACTCTAACATTCACCCTATTCAACACATAACAAGATGTATTTACCACTTCAGCCCAAAAGTATTTTGGAAGTGAATACTCAGCAAGCATGGCTCTAGCGGGTACAGATTTGTCAAGCGAAATTTGTACAATCTTTAGGATAAAATCTATTTTTAATCATTTTTATTAGAACATTCATAAATAGATTTTAGGAATGACATGGATAAAAATAATCTCTAGGATAAAAATAAGATTCCTAGTTTGAATTTGAGAGGAATTGAAGGACATTTAGGGCACATTCATAAAATGCTTAAGTCCACCTTTAAATTAGTTAAGTTAAATTTGTACAATCTCTAAAATAAAAATAAGATTCCTAATTGGAACATTCATAATGACGTGTTTAATTTTGAAACTAAAATTCTGTATTTAAATTTTTGTCAAAGAAAATTAACCTTTTTTTAAAACTCAAACAACTTTTTTAATCAAACAAAATAAAATTATGACTCCACTGGGGATAAATCTCTCTCTCCATCTTCAATAGCGATACAAATTTTTTTGCATCGATAGTTTTGACTCCCTTTCCTTATGTTGGTCTCTCTACCCATTTATTTCTTGGGTGAGTGTGACCAATATCAATTAAGATATGTCAAAAAAGAGGTGAGTGTAGGAAAGCTCTATCAAAGTTGGGCTTTGACATTTTGCCTCCAAGTTCAATGGTCGAGAAAAAGAGTTAAGACAATTCCTTTTAAATCCTCCTATAAATTTTATTAACTTGCATTCTCACATAATTCTTTAGCATGTTAAGTTTCATAACCTATAGAAGGTCTTTCAAATTCAAAATCACAATTTTAATCCTCTAGTGTGATTCGATCTTTACAAATTCTAATCAATCTCTATATTCTATCATCACATAAGGTATTGTAATTCTTATAATTCAATATGTGTGATAGGATATAAACATTCTCTTTAAATTAAATTCAAAAGTTTGATCCTTCTGGCAGAGTCGGTCTTCGGCATTTCACTCCCGAACAGTACGTTAGGGTGAAAAAGTTAAGTCAACTTCTTAAATTCTCCCCCAAAAATTGTAAACCTTTATTTCGAATGCAAATTCAACATATTGAGTTTAAAAAATAAGGGGAGATACTGACATATTTTTAAATTTTCAAATCTCTTCTCAAAATGATAAAACTCTAATCATCATTAACGTATGTCCTTATGCAATACCCTCATGTAGTTCAATATAAACAATGCAAATTCAATCCTTTCTAAAATCAACTTCAAATTTCAATCCTTCTATCAAATCCTGACTTCGATTCAATCAATTGGGTGAAACAGTCAAGTCAATTTTGCTAAATTTCCCTTCTAGTTTTGTAAACCTTCATTTTGAGTGTAAACTCAATATGTTAAGTTTCGATAACTCAAAAAAAATCTCTCAATTTTTAAATCTTTAAAATCTCTTTCAAAATCTTTCAAATTAACTTCAATTATTGTTGTCTTGTGTCTTATACAACATTCTATTGTAGTTGAACATATGCAATGCAAATCTAAATGTCCTTCAATTCTTCTCAAATCCAAACTCGGACATTTTCCCCCCGAGTCAATCAGGCGCGTAAAAACATCGAGCTAAAACCCCTTGATCTTCCCTTTGAATTTGTAAACCTTCATGTTGAATATCCATTTAACATGTTGAGTTTTGAAATTCAGGGAAGATCCTCCAATTTTCAAAAATTCAAAATCAATCACCATTACAATATGTTTTTTACGACATTCCCTTATAGATTAACATATGTGATGCAATCTCAAATCTGTTTCAAAAACCGATTTCAAAATTTAGTCAAATCTAAGCTTGGACATTTCACCCCCTAGCGAATGGGTGGGATGAAAGAGTCAAGAAATTTAATTTTGAATTTTCACATAAATTTGTAAACCTTTTTGTTAGATGAAAATTCAACATATTGAGTTTCAATAGTTTAAGGAAATTCTGTCAAATTCTTCAAAATTCAAAATTATCCAAATATAATCATCATTGCAATATGTTTACAACAATGTTCACTTGTAGTTTAACAAATGCAATAAAACTTTAAATCTAAGTCTCGACCTTGACATTTTACCCCCGAGCCAATCGACAAGTTGAAAGAGTTGACCCAAAACTATTTGAGCTTCCCTCTAAATTTGTAAAGCTTCATGTTGGGTCCATCTTCAACATGTTGAGTTTCAAAATTTAGGGAAGATATTTCAATCTTCAAAAACTCAAAATCATTTCAAAATCACTCGAATCCATTTAGATCGTCATTGTTATGTGTTTCCCACAACTCCTCTTATAGTATAATGCATGCAATAAAACCTCAAACTCAAACCCAGGCTTCAACATTTTGCCCCCAATTCAGTTGGTGGAGGGAAAGAGTTAAGCCAAGCTCTCAATATTTTTCTATTAATTTTGTAAACATGCACATTCAAGTGAAACTCAATGTGTTGAGTTTCAAAATTTAAAGCAGATCCGTTCAACTTCAACTTCAAATTTTAATTCAATTTCAATCACAAATCTAAATCAACTTTAACCTTAAGTTCAAATTTGATTTTAACTTTTCATATTTAAGTTCAATTCCAACTTCAAATTGAAATCTAGGCTTTGACATTTTACTCCAAGTTAGTTGAGGGGGTGAAAGAGTCAAGCTCAACTATTAAAATCTTATCCTCAACTTTTTGAACTCTCTCATGTTGAGTGAAAACTCATTATGTTGAGTTTCAAAGTATAGAGAAAATCAATCAAGGTCCAAATTCAAATTCAATTTCTAATCAATTAATTCAAATCACTTTCTTAATTCCAAAAAATCAAGTATACTCAAATGGCTGGTAAACTTATATTCTCCATGGATAAGAACTTGACCATAGAAGAAATCATTTGTGGTAGTTCGATTCAGTTTGGAGTGGAGTATCTAAACTTCAACCTTTTAGTTAATGGAGAAATAATCATTGATCTATCAACTGAACTCAAAACGATTTCCCCTCAGTAGAAGTTATTGTAGGGTCGGGAGCTGACTCCCCCATCTCCAAAATGGAGGTCGATGTCGCTCCTTGCCCATTGTATCCTTTACTCAGGAGGATAAGAAATATAAAACATAGACAACAGATGAGAGGTCATCAATATCTAAAATCGGGTCAAGTTTTAGCACTGCCTTTGCCAGTAAGAGAAGGAAGAAGAACTACCTTTAAAGAGACAGAAAGAGGAGTTCTAGAAAGATTGCTGAGTCTGAAGCCTTAAAGCAGGTTAAATTTAAGGCCAATCAAGAGTTCATTGCTCATTCTATGTACCCCCTTGATGGAAATATCTTCCACCCTTCTATTGTTACTCAATGGAGGGAGGTTGTGAGAAGAGTAGCATGACTTCGATCGAGCACTTTTGATTATAACACAAGAATAAATCAAGCCAAATTGAGCAATTATCAGTAAGGGGTCGTAGGAGCTTAATTAAAGGTTATGACCAGCCCACTGTATTAGACGATGTAAGGGCATGTTACTATATGTATCCCACTACATCATCTATAGAGGAGATGTAGAAACTACTTGGGGTGCCACTCTCCTAACCAATTGGCCACTAGTAATAAGACAGGGGAATGAATCTAAGATTATACTAGATAGTTATACCATCAAAATTTAATTTTTGAAGGGGTCCTATCATGATAAATCTTTTGATTAAAATGAAGCAGCACCTTTTAAGAATAGTGTAGATCTCGTAATAATCTCTTCGTCTAAAGTGATTGTAGGGATCTAATTCCATACTACTAAGGTCTTGTCGCCTAGACTTTCACCTTTCAAGGAAAATATATAATTTATGAAGTGTACTGGGTCCATATTTTCAAGACAAATTGATTCATCTTTTTAATGGAAATTGACCTTTGTCTTAAATCTCAAGAAATATCGAGAGTTGTAGTTGACTCCACTAGATGTTTAGATGCCCCTCCCTCCCATTGCTTATGTGGGTTGATCTAACTATTTAATTTAAAATATATATCAGACTTAAGTTGAATTTAGAAGTGAAAATCATATCAATCTTCTAGCAATTTCCTATCTTAATAGGCATCCCTTGCATGCTTTTAATCTATTCAAATATTTTCCTAATCAAGTTGATATTCCCGTCAATAGATTGGTTCTGCTTTGAGGATTATTCTTCATTATACAAGAGAATGAGTTTTCTTCTCTAATACTTGAGATATAATCCCAACATTAAAAAAGAGAGTAATTATTTTGAGATTTTAAAGAAAGTGAAGCCTCTTCTCAAAATCAAATGAAATCAAAAGATGCTCAAAGTGCGCCAAAAATCAAGAATTGAGCAAAATGCACTACAAATCAAAAGATGCGCAATGTGCACCACCAATAAAAATAAGAGGCTCCCTTCTTTTAAATCATTAAATCTTAATAGACCCATTCAATCTTAATTCCTTGACTTTAAAAAAACTTGAATCCATATTCTTCATCATGCATGAATTATTTATCAGATAGAAATTCTCATGCAAGAGATTTGAAAGTTCAAATTTCTCTATCCAACTTAAACCTTTTTAAAATTTATATTAATTCAAAATTTATAAAAGGGAGATCCCAATTTAGTTTCTATGAAACTTGGTCTGAGTCAACAAAATTTAAATCCTTAAATCTTTTCAAACTATTTGGAGTCACTCAACTTTTCATTATACTTATAAATTTGTTCCTATTTTTCATTTTGACATGGTCCAAATAGCTAGAGGAAATTTCCAATAAAATGAACAAATCATCTTCTCATATAAGTTCAAATCCCATCCTTGAGGAATGTGTGTGAGTCCTTACATATAGGCATATTTTTCTTCAGGGCCTCTTATACAAAATTACACTCTATATTCGGTCAAAGTTTAATCCCCTTAGAGGAGTGGTTTCGTTCGCTGGGAATTATCTTTCAAAATTAAATCGCAATTGAGCAAAGTGCATGACTCCAATTGGAGGAGTTTGAGGCCTTGCAAAATGTCATCTTTATGGCTTAATAAAACTTAGAATTGTACAAAGCGCGAATGGTTCAAGCTTGTGATAAGATAGTGCGACTTAGAACCCTCTAAGTAGGAGACTTGGTCTTGGTTCTTCAGATGCCTATCTTAGCCTATCAAGAGATTAGTGGGGGAGTATGAACCAAATAAGAATGACCTCTTGTTGTAGAGATGATCTTTGAGGGAAATTAAAACATTGATTGATCAACCCTAAAGGATGCCACCCAATATTTTTGAATATTGAAGAGGTTTCTTCATGAAGTACCATAGCAGATGAGTATCAAATTTAACATCAAACTCTTTAAATTAAAAAAAGTCCTGGATTCAAGAAACACTCTAGATTAAAAAATCCTCAAACATCAAAATTCAAATTTAAAACAAATTCCAAATTCAAAACCCTTCAAATCCAAAATTAAACCAAGTTTCAAATTCAAATATCTTTAATTTCAAAACTAAATCAATTCAAATTTTAATATCATTCAAATCTCAAATTCTATAATTCAAACTTGATCCTCTGTGTGGAGCAAGTTTACTCTACACATAATCATTCTAGACTCGATCCTCTATGTAGAGTAAGTTTCCTCCATAGATAATCATCCAAACTCAATCCTCTATATGGAGCAAGATTCCTCCATATACGATCATCTAGATTCAATCCTCTCAGACACGATCATCTAGACTCGATCCTCTATATGGAGCAAGTTTCCTCAACACATGATCATCCAAACCTAATCCTCTATATGGAGCAAGTTTCCTCCCCACATAATCTTCTAGTGGCAATCTTTTAGGAGTAGATGTGACTCCCCGTGCTTCCTACCTTTTGGGATCTTGACTTATTAGTTGTGGATTTAAGCCTATTGGGCCCATCCATGTTATTTATCCTCTTTTCCTTAAGGATAGGTGTGAGTACCTATACTTCCTTTCCTTAGGATTAAAATTAATTTGGGTTAGATAGTTTTTGCTAAAATCCTTATAGGTTTAGGTAGACTATCTCCTTGGCTAATCCCCCTAGTTAGATGTGATTCCTCGTGCTTTCTAGCTAGGTTAGTCATTGAAAACCCAAAACAAATTTAATCTTTTAGGAGTATGTGTGAGTCCCTATGTTTCCTACCTCGTAGGATCTTGACTAACTAGTGGTGGATTTAAGCTTGTTGGGCCCCATCATAGTTCAGTCGCCTACTAGTCTTTTAAGGATCGGTGTGAGTCCCCATGCTTCCTTTACTAGGATTAGACCCACTAGTGATGAAGCAAACCCTCTATGGCACCATCCTAGTTTCAAATTCTAAAATCTAAATTTGATCCTGTATATGGACCATGTTTCCTCCTCATATGATCATCCACTAGTGGTGGAGCACTCTATGGCTATCCTAGTTTTAAAATTATAGATCCGATCTTCCATGGGAAGCAATGCTTCCTTTCGACAAGATCTTTCTGTTTTCTTCCCCTGAAGGATAGAATTGAGTCATTGTGATTTGTGGCCTTAGGATTTGATCTACTAGTTATGGAGCACGCCATCTATGGCATAATCCTTGTTTCAAATTTTAGATTTGATCTTTTATATAGAGCAAGTTTCCTTTCCATAAGATCATCCTTTAGAAATGGAGCACAACCTTTATGGCACCATCCAAAATTCAAAATCTAGATGCAATCTTATAGGGGAATAATTGCTTTCTTTTGACAAGATCTTCAATCTTCTTTTCCTCAAGATTAGATGTGATTCATTATGCTTTCTGGCCTTAGGATTATATCTACTAGTGATGGAGCACCCCCTCTATGGCACCATCCTAATTTCAAATTTTAGATTTGATCTTTTGTGTAGAGCAAGTTTCCTCTCCACAAGATCGTCCTTTAATGATGGAGCACACCCTCTATGGCACCATCCTAAATTCAATATCCAAACCCAATCTTTTGTGAGAAGCAATTCTTTCTTTCCAAAAGATATTTAATCTTCTTTTCCTTATGGTTAGATGTGATTCATCGAGCTTTCTTGCCTTAGGATTATATCTACTAGTGATGGAGCATGCCGTACAAGGAACCATCCTAGTTTCAAATTCCAGATTTGATCTTTCGTGTAGAGTAGGTTTCCTCTCCACCAGATCATCCTTTACAGATGGAGCACGCCCTCTATGGCAGCATCCTAAATTTAATATTTAGATCTAATCTTTCATTGGAATCACAAGATATTCTAGTTTTCTTTTCCTTAAGGATATATGTAAGTCATCGTGCTATCTCTCTTTAGGATTAAATCCGCTAGTAATAGAGCATGCCCTCTATGGCACCATCCTAGTTTCAAAATCTAGATTTGATCTCCTATTGGAAGCAATTCTTCCTTCCCACAAGGTTGTCTAGTTTTCATTTCCTTAAGGTTAGATGTGAGTTATTGTGTTTTCTTTCCTTAGGAATAGATCTTCTAGTGATCGAGCATGTCCTCCATAGAATTATCCTAGATTAAAACTCCAGACCTTATCCTCTGTAGGAAGAAATGCTTCCTTCCCACATGATCATCTAATTTTCTCTTCCTTAAGGATATATATGAGTCTCATGCTTTCTCTCCTTAGGATTAGATCTTCTAGTACTATAAAACACCCTCTGTGGCACCATCCTAGTTTCAAATTAAAAAATTCAAGCCTAATCTTATGTAGGAAGAGAAGCTTCCTTCTTACGAGATCATCCAATTTTCTACTCCTTAGGGTTAGGTGTTCTCCTTCCCATTGGATTAGTTTCCCTAGTGATGGAGAATGCCCTCAGTGACACTGTCCTAGTTTCAATTTCAATTTCAAATCCTAAAATTGAGTTCTTCTTTTTCTTAAGGTTAGGTCCTTTCCTCCCTTAGTATTAGATTCACTGGTGATAGAGTATGCCCTTTGTGGCACAATCCTAATTCCAGCTTCAATTTTAAATCCCAACAATCAAGTTTTTCTTTCCTTAGGATTTAGGTATTCCCTTCCTTTAGGACTAAATCTACTAATGGTAGAGTAAGTCTTTATAGGCATTACCCTAGTATTAATTCAAATTTGATTCTTTAGGGTTAAACTCTTCTTCCCTTAGGACCAGACCCACTACTGATAGAGCATGCCTTCCATGGCACTACCCTATTATCTATTCAAAACTAAATCCTCTATGGTTAGGGTTTCCCTTTCCATATAATAAAATTCCAAACTCGATCCTCTATCGTTAGGAATTCTTCCTAATATACGATCATTCAATTTAATTTTCCTTAAGGTTTGGTTCTCTCCTTAGGATTAAATTTACTAGTGGTAGAATACGCCCTTTGTGGCACTACCCTCGTATCAAAACCCAAACTCAGTCCTTTATAGTTAAGAATTCTTCCTTCATATATGATCAGTCAATCCTTCTTTTCCTTAAGGTTAGGTTTCCCCTTCCTATAGGATCAGATATACTAGTGAAAGACTATGCCTCCCCTGGCACATTCCTAGTATCAATTCAAACTTGATTCCTTAGGGTTAGATTTCTACACTCCATTAGGATCAAAATTCAGACTTGATCTTTTCATTTAGTCAACACCAATATATAGAATAGAACTTCATTCTATTATACATATTGGGGGTCCATTTGTTGACCTCATTTTTATATGAGGTATCTAGGACTTTTCCTAGTCTCCAGATTAATTCTAAACCCAAATCAATCTAGCATCTAGACCAATCTAGACTTTAGGACCCCCCCTAGACTTCAGACCCCAGGATTTATCTAGACCCTGTGATTATTCTAGACCAATCCAGACCCTAGGATCTATCTAGACCCTAGGATTCCTCTAGACCAATCTAGATCTTAAGATCTATCTAGACCCTAGGATCCTTCTAGACTCCAAACCTTGGGATCTATCTAGGCCCTAGGATTCTTCCAAACCAATCTTGACACTAGGATCTACCTTAACCCTAGATCAATCAAGGCACTAGGATCTATCTCGACCCTAAATCAATCCAAACCCTAGGATTTACCCTGATCCTAGATCAAGCAAGACCCTAGGATCTACCTTGACCCTAGATCTATCTAGACCCTATGATAAACCCAGATATTAGATCAATCTAAGTTTAAATCAAACCCATACTTCAAACATATCTAGATTTCAAACCTGTCTAGATCGCAATCCTAATCCAAACTTTGATCTAGTCTCTAATTTAACTTCAACCTTATCTAATCACTTATGATTAACCAAATGATCATAAATGATCCTGGTAATTCAATTTCAAATATTCAAACCCAAAATGAAGTTCAAATCCAAAAATATAGACTAAAATCCAAAGTCTAAAGGCTTAGGTTTTAAAAGCCTTTTTTAATAATTTTTTAAACATATTAAACCCTAGTCAAATGACCTCTAATATAGAGTCTATTAATTGCATGTTAATAAGACATGTCTTTAGAGGAAACCTTCTAAATTTGAGCTTAATCTGAGACTTCTAATCCCATAAATTGAATTGAAATTCAAAGAATGTAGGACTTTCAAATATTTACTACCTATGCAACTAGACCTACCACCTAGTGGATCCTGACTTTGGTGCCTTCTCAAAACCCTCTGATCATATCTAGATCCATGATTATGATATGTTAAGAACTAAACTATATTTTTTGGACCCACTTTGACTCCAAGTTGACCAAGGGTCAAAATGACCAAAATGCCCCTTAAAAGCAATTTTGGACTTCTCTTTAAACTTTAACTTGGCCTATACAAATCAAACTCAATAACCTCCTACAATGCATCCTAAACATCATTAGGAGTGCATAGGACTCAAAATCAAACCCTAGTCATGCCTGGTTCACCAGATCAACACCTTTTAACCAAAATGACCCTTTAAGGTTCAAATAATCATTTTGATTAAATTGACTTCCCCAGACCTTAAGGCCACCTCCACTGGTTAAATACTTTGCACCTAGGCTTTGGCCTTGGGTCAACCTGGTTGACCAAGTCAACCTAGGTTAACCCAATAACCTATTAGGCCATTTTTACATAAAATCAAACCACCAAACCTATTTTAAAACTCAAATCAATCCTAATCCAAGTTCCAATCATACTCCAATAATTAGCCATTTAATACAAACTAACTTGACCAAGTCAACATGCCCACACTTAATCAAACCACCTTGAATACCTTTCCATATTTTAAGTATTTTACCTTAAGCCCTTAGGAACCAGTCCAATCAAACTTTGGTTCTACCTTACATGCCACATCATCTTATTTGACATGTTGGCTGGTCATACCAGTCAAAAAATGGTCAAAAGGCCATTAAAATTTCAAAATATTGATGACATGGCATTCAAACTCTAATCTCTAATGTTCAGGCTCTCTCCAAATCACTCCAACTAGCTCCCAAGACCCCTCCCATGCCACCACAGATTCCATGTGCATGGGGACAAGTCAAACCTTCAAACCAAGGGTTTAAAGTTGTTAAACCAGATCAAATTACCTCTTAAACTTAATTCCCTCTAATCCAAATCATTCCAATAATCCTAACAAACTCTAGATTATTCTTAGGGCCTATTACAGCCCTTAGATCCAAATCAAATGACCCTTATTACTCCCATATACAAATGGGACCAAGGGACCTTTCCACTTATGATGTATTATCGTTCTTTGATTCTCTGTCATTCTAACAACCTTTGGACATATGAAAAGCATTAATGAGACTTCTCAATCAATCACAGTCATTCATTCAAGGTGGAGAAAATTGAATAGGGCAAAAGGTTGAAACCAAGCCTCATTCTCACTTGAACCTTTTCTTACTACCCTCAAGCTCTCCAAGTGGATACTCTATTCCTTTGGACTATCTAGACCTCCCTCTACCTATCCCCATCTTAATCCAACCGGTCAAAGCTCATTGGCATGCAAATTTTAGGAGCTCAACTCAAGCCCAAGTATGTACAAGCCTCCATCTTTTAAATCCATAGCTCATCTTGTCGCGGTGTCAAATAGAGGATTATACGAGGACATGCTACAATTTCAAAGAAACCATTTTCCCTTCAATCCAATGATAAAAACTCTTGGTAACTCTAGACCTAGGTCACTAGAGTTAGATTTAAATTGATTTTTATTGAGCGATTCTCAAACTGTCAGAAACCTCCTCCATGATTTTTGTTCATAGTGTCTAGCTTGGTTTAAAATTTCATTAAATTTTGTGCACCCAATCGAATGAATGAAATGAAAAATGAGGTATAGGGCATTTTCAAAGCCTGGTTCAGGTGTATGAAATTTCAATTGTTGATCTTCTGATCAACGGTCAAAATCTCATAATAAAGTGTTTTCTCCAACTGCGTGTATGTGTGTGCTATACCATCCCTTTGTATAGTTTGATTTGAGCGATCCATTCCATCCAACGGGGGATCAGATGGTCGGGAAGGCACACTGATGTGGTGTAGTGGCTATGGCTCCACCGCTGCGCTGCCATGTTGTCATTATGCATTATTGTGCCGCCACATAAACATAACAATGATTGTCACATTTTCGTAGGCCAATCCTGCTCCATCGCTTACCCACATATCACCATTTTTAGTTTATCTTAATTTTAATTCTAATTAAATTACAACAATATTAAAAAAATTCATAAAAATTTCAATTTTAATAAAAAGATTAAGTGTAATATATCAAAAATATTAAAATTTAAAAACATTTAATTTAAAATTAAAATTATTTTAAAATATATTATATATTTTAAATCATTTTAAAACCTTTATTTTTAAATATTTAATTAAATATTAATTTAAATATTTTTAAAATATTAAAAAATTAATATTATTTTCATAAAGTAAAAGAATTAGAATTTTTTAATATTTAATTTTAAATTAAATTTAATTTCATAAATATTATATTTTAAGTAATTTTAATTAATTAAATATTAAAAATTTAATTAATAATTAATGAAAATTAAATTATTATAATTTTGAAATTTTAGATAAAT
The DNA here is from genome assembly GCA_022539455.1 of Dendrobium nobile. Taxonomy (NCBI): domain Eukaryota; kingdom Viridiplantae; phylum Streptophyta; class Magnoliopsida; order Asparagales; family Orchidaceae; genus Dendrobium; species Dendrobium nobile. Next base: position 25,336,327 of record CM039722.1, read on the forward strand.
CTTAAAATTCCAAAAACACTTAAGATTTAATTTGATTTAATTTAATAATTATTTTAAATATTATTTATTTTAAAGTTATGTTAAATACATTTAATTACTTAAACTTTAAAAATTCATGTTAAATTGAATTTAAGTGATAAAAATTAATGTATTGCCTTAAAAGTTTTAGAAAATTAAGTATTCTATTTAAAATTAAATTTAGGAATTAAATGTTTAATTTATCTTAATTAATTTTCATTTTTTTGTTACTTTAATATTTAATTAATTTAATTAAATATTATATTATATATTTAGAAAATTAAAAATTTATTTTCAAATTATTTTATCAAAACCATAGGATATCTCGATAAAATTTTAAATTTATTTTGATGATATTTTAAATTATTTTATTTTAAAACTTATATTTTTATATATAGGTTTATATATGTTTTTTAAAATTATATTTAAAAATTATATATATGTTAAATCTTTAAATGTTAAGAGATCCCTTTGTAATCTTAAACATAGGTTGAGGCTATGTGGATAGTAACCATGAGGAAGGATTTGTGAATAGTTATTTTCCAATTATTCACTAATCAAAATTTTGTGTATGTTAATTACCTTTTATCTATGCATGCACAGGATGCACTCACCCACTTAGCTTAGGCTCTCCTAATTTTAGGATATGATTGTAATGATTGATTGTATTCATATATGTTAAGTCCAAGATTTAGTAGAACTTTAATCTAAACCTACATAACTTAGTGACATTATTAAGGACAACAATTAATGACCCATGCTTGTAAACTTAAAATATATATGTATAAATTAGAATACATATCCTATTAACATGAAATTTGAACCACTTAAACTTAGCGCACATACAGCCCATAGAAAAATATTCAATAATTTTAAAAATCAGTAAGATATTTAAGCAATTAATTATTTAATTGAGAAGTAAAAAATTCTAAAAATTATAATGAATCAAATTTAAATCTAAAAAGTTCATAAAATATCTCAAATTGACAAAATTTAAATCCTTAACTTAAGAAATATAAAATCTCCTTGACTAGACTTTAAATTCAAGCTTAATTTAATTTTATTTAAAAATTCATATTTAATTTATTTAATTAATTTAAAAAATAAAAATTTATAAAAATTCCCAAACATTTGGGAATCTCTCCTTAGGTCATTCTTGACCTTTTGGAGTTAATTTCAAGGAATTGGGAGTTCATTTGAAGCAAAATCATTTAAAAGCTCCTTCGTTAAATCAATTAAATAATTCAAGTAAATATCCAAACTTCTAAAAATCATAACTAATTCCATAAAATTATAAATCCATCAAACTCAAAATCTAATTACTAATCAAAGGTCTAATATTTAGTTAAAAAACAAATACTTCAAAAATCTTTTCTTTGAATATAAAAGTCAAATTTAGACTAATTTAATTAATTTAAATATTATAAAAAAATTAATAATTGATTTAAAATTTGATAAAATCTTAATATAACTTTAAAACTAATAATAAATCAATCTTAAATAAAATCATCAACATTCAAACCTTAATCAATTTAATCCACTTAATTATAATGGTTACTACTTGATAAACCGGGCATATAAGGCTATTAACTTAGCCCCAATAAATGTGAAATAAACTTCATGACCTTGTTTAACAAAGGTAGTAGTCACCCAACCTTCCAAATACATCTTAAAATTAATCTTAAGTCATTAAGATTTAAAATTCATTTAATTTTTTGCCTAAACCTTTCAACCAATCAAAACATCAAGCAACTTCAATCAAATATCCTACAACAGACATATGCAAACCACACAATCTTTTACACACACTTTAGATGGTTTATTATGATAACCAAATCTAGCCTTAGGCTTTGATAATATTTACTTTTCTGCTATGTGTTGGGTTTTATGTGATTTACACTGCATGTTGGTTGTTAATGTTGATGTGATTTTTACTTAATTTTATGCAATTTATAATGTAATTAATTGTGCGATAGATTACCCATAAGATTAGGGGCAATTTGTACTAATTCAATCTTATGCAGGTGGCCATGCTCATACAGGGCATTAAAATTAAAGGGGGTAAAATAAAATCAAACTTTAAAATTAATGATATTTTTTTGCAGGTGCTTCAGAATGCTTAAGTCCCCCTTTAAAAAATTAAAAGAGCATAGCAGAGTATGGTTGTGATTTGAGCATTTTAATTTCAAATATAACTATTTGGGATGTTAAATTAACTATTGATTTATTAGGATAATCGTGTAGGTTGTTGAGTCTAGATTTTTCTTTTATATTCAAATGTAATTGAGTTATAATTTTAAAAGTGTCATTTGAGATGGGGTTTAAACATCCAATTTGGAATCCAAAGAGAAAGGGACATCCCTTAGGGGAGAGTCCCTCTCCATTTGGAATCCAAATTAGGATGATTTTAAAATATCCAAAGAAAAAAATAACACCCTTTTTTAGGGGGGTTTCTTTTCATGTGGATATCCGAAAGTGACGATCCAAGGAGCCCGTAGAAGGACGAAGAAGTGGATAATGAAAGACACATTCTCAAAATCACTTGAGTCTTAAGATTAGAAATACGAGCTTGTTGGCAGTGGTACCTAGCCACTTTTCTTTTCAACAAACCCGATGTTGTAATATTAAAAGGCAATTACCTATGGACATTTTTTCTTATTTAATTGATTTAATTATTTAGTTAATTGTTTGATGTTGATTACAATATAGGATTGCATACTTTTAGAAGTTTTTTTTTGGCAATCTTGCAACTCATATTTGATTTTACCTTGAACCCAATCGGAGGGTTATGAGGGAACGTTGAAATTCTTCTACTTAAATAATTGAAAAAAAAATTGCCAACATAGAAAATTTAAGAAGTTTAAGAAGTAATCCCATGATCGCTAGGAGTCCACATAGCATCGTTATTGAACTCTTCTTTTATTTTGTTAGGCACCTTCCCGCTTGTGGGTTTTGGTAAACCACCTGGCCTATGAGGATGTAGATATATTAAGGGGAATATGTGTAATCTCTAGGATAAAATATATTTTTAAGTCTTTTTAAAAATTGCTTCATATTTGATTTAAGCATTTAATCGAGTCAAATAGCATGCATTCTTTTAGTAAAAAATTAAAGAAATGAGTAAAACTTTAATTACATTTACTTAAGCAACAAATATCACACATAAGTCAAGGGGCCAATTAGAAATCTGCTCTAGATGTTGGCCCCGTCTTCCTCAAATGTAACTTATCTAAACAACCCTACCACTCCTTTATAACTAACTAGACACAATATTTTGAATCACTTAGGTGGTTTAACAAGCTCCTCAACAATCCGGCGATATGATCGTATTGATCATCCTTAATTATATCCTTGATTATCTGTCAATTAAGGCATAATTTGTGAATATCGTCCAGGCCGATCCAAGATCGTCCTGGCCGATTACCAAAAAATATAGAATACCTTAATTATAACGGCAATTTCTTTCTGTTTTGATCTTATAGTTCTGGCCGATATAAGTATCGTCCAAGACGATCTGTTAATAACGGCTGCCTTAATTAAGAATCCTAAATCAAATCTCTATTTTAAACTCGATCGTCTAGGCCGATACAAAGTCGTCCTGGCCGATGTGAGTAAAAATAGAAATTCTAAGTCTCTCGAGTGTGTGTGTGTAGGATTACTTAGTATCAGTCTCTTTGAATATCACAAATATAATCAAGACGAGAAAAAGCAAAGTACAGACTGACTCAACCCTAACCTACGCAATCTTGAACTGGATTCGTTTGTTCGTTCGATCTTCGATTCTTGAAAAGTTAGAAGTAACAGGCAGTCTAACAGAATCAATAGTGTTTGTCAATCATCAAAACATAAGTCATGAAAATAAATTTGCAACAATCTCCTCCTTTTTGATGATGGCAAAACACTTTTATAATTATGCAAGTCATCCTATACTTCTCCCCCTTTTGACATCAAAAAAAAACATGAGTGAACTAAGAAAACAAACCAAAAGAATCTCTCCTTTTTTTTTTTTTTTTGATCCAAAGCATGAATATGATGTAGCATTCCATGTGATTGATTTTAAAAGCTTGTGAGTTGATGAGTTAACAACACCAAAAATCCAAAAAACGGTAGAATATCCGATCATGATTACCCCAATCTCGAACATTCTTTTAGGGTAGAATCGTCTTTTGAAATCAATGACCTAACTCAAAAAATCAATTATATATGAGTACAAAGGATCTATTCATCACTCGATTAAAAAAATATCTTATATAAATATTTAACCAAAGTAAATTTATCACAATCGCAAACCAATCGAACTCAAGCCTTTGGTATATGAACACTTCTAAGTTTTTAAGAGATTTGAAAAGAGAGGAGTGCTTGCTTTTGATGGGCTCATTTTATGCCTCTTGTCAATTGAGTGGCGCTTTGCGCATCTTTTTACAGATTTTTAATTTGGCGTCTTTACGCTTCTTTTGTTGGCATCTTTGGCCAATTTTTTTTTATTTTTACAAGATGCATTCTCTTTATCCGTCTCTTAAAAAGGACTTAGTTGTGAGTATATCTTCTAGATATTAGAGAATAGGAACTCTCTCTCTAACATAGGGAAGAACAATCCACAAAACAGAATCAAGAACCAATGACAAGAGTAACTAGGAATCTTGATTTGATAAAAAGACTTTAATCATATAAATACAAGATAGATTTGCTTTAGCAAGATTAGAACAGTCTTTAATTTCATACACAATCGTTAATTTGAGATAGATTTTTGATTAGAAAAGAAAACTATGCCACTAAATTATGCTAAAGAAAGAGACACAATCAACAGAGTATTTTAACCATCTAATGGATTTAAGAGATGCAAACCATTGACTACAAATTTTCAAAAATAAACATAAGGCATACGATATCATATTAGCGATAATTTTGAAAACAAAATAATAATAATAATAATAATAATAACAAAACAAACAAAAACAAACAAAAAGAAACAAAGGAATAAAAAGGAAGGAAAACAAAAAAAGGAAAAACAAAAGAGAAAGAACAAAAATAAAAAGAGAGTAAGTAAAGATCAAAGTCATGCATTTATGTCAATCACACCCAATCGGTCCTTAAAGAGCTGAAAGTGTCGAAGGTCAGTGGTTTAGTAAAAATGTCAGCCAGTTGATTTTCAGTTGTCACATGATGTAACTCAATGTCTCCCTTAGTCACATGGTCTCTAATGAAGTGATGCCTAATGTCAATGTGCTTAGTCCTTGAATGTTGGATAGGATTCTTAGATATGCATATGGCACTAGTATTATCACAAAATATTGAGATGGTGCCTACATGTAATCCTAAATCCAATACGTGTTGTTTCAACCAAAGGACTTGGGCCACACAACTTCTAAGAGCAATGTACTCAGCTTCAGCACTGGAAAGTGCAACAGAATTTTATTTCCTACTAGACCAAGAGACCAAAGACTGTCCTATGAATATACAAGTTCCTGAAGTGCTTTTTCTATCCACCTTGCATCCTGTAAAATCAGAGTAAAAAAATCCAATAATCTCAAAAGAAGTGTTGTGTCTAGGGTACCAAATCCCTAAGCCTTGGGTCCCCAAAAGGTATCTAAAAATTCTCTTAACTGCAGTCAGGTGGGACTCCTTAGGGTCAGCTTAAAATCTAGCACAAAGGCTAACACTAAACATAATATCAGGTCGGCTCGTAGTCAAGTAAAGTAAAGATCCAATCATGCATCTATACTTCTTTTGATCAACAGACTTACCACTTGGGTCCTTATCCAATGGAGCACTAGAAGTTATGGGAGTTTTAATTGGCTCAGCTTTGTCCATCTCATACTTCTTCAAAATGTTCTTTATGTATTTTGTTTCATTTAAAAAGGTTCCATCCTCCAATTGTTTTATGCTAAACCCCAAAAAGTAAGACAACTCTCCCATCAAACTCATCTCAAACTCTCTACTCATTGTTTTAGAAAACTCATCACATAATTTCTTATTAGAAGATCCAAAGAGTATATTATCCACATAAATCTGAATAATGAGTAAATCATCTCCAACTTTTCTAAGAAAAAGGGTGGTGTTTACGCTCCCCTTGACAAACTCCCTCTCTAGTAAGAATGTGCTAAGCCTCTCATACCAAGCTCTTGGTACCTGCTTTAACCCATACAAAGCCTTTTTTAATTTAAAAATATAATTTGGAAATTGGGAACTCTCAAAACCTGGGGGTTGTTCTACAAACACATCTTCTTTTATTTCCCCATTTAAAAAGGCACTCTTGACATCTATTTGAAAAAGCTTAAATCCTTTATAACAGTCAAAGGCTAATAGCACTCTAATGGCTTCCAATCTAGCTACAGGGGCAAAAGTCTCCTCAAAGTCTATCCCTTCTATTTGATTATACCCCTTAGCCACCAATCTTGCTTTATTCCTAACCACCACTCCTGAATCATTCACTTTGTTCTTAAAGACCCACTTTGTCTCAACTACACTTTGTCCCTTAGGTCTTTCTACAAGCTCCAAAACTTCATTTCTAACAAATTGGTTTAATTCCTCCTGCATTGCTAAAATCTAAAACTCATCAGTAAGGGCTTGGTTTATATTGGTGGGTTCAGTTATTGAGATAAAGGTAGAGTGGTTCACCTCCTTCCTATGTCCATGTTTAGTCTTAACTTCATTAGAAGGGTCTCCTTAGATCAAATCCTGGGGTGACTTGTAGAGTATCTCCAATCTCTAGGCAAAGTGTGAGAAGGTCCAACCCTTTCATCCAAAATAATGTTTTCTACTCCTTCGGTGACTTCTCCCACTCCTTCATTATTTTGGTGTTCTACCCCCTTCCCTAAATTTTTTACTCCACTAGTAATCTCTCCAATATCATCATCATCCTCAACTCCATGTTTCTTAGGATCAGACTCTTCAAATACTACATGGGTTGTCTCTTCCACCATCAAAGTTCTCTTGTTAAATACCCTAAAAGACTTCCCAACACTAGAATATCCCAAGAATACTCCATCAGATTTAGGATCAAATTTCCCAAGTGAGACTTCCCATTATTGTGAATAAAAATCTTACAACTAAAGACATGAAGGTGGGAAAGATTGGGTGTCCTACCCTTAAGGATCTCAAAGGGTGTCTTTTCTAATTTGGCTCTAACATTCACCCTATGCAACACATAGCAAGCTGTGTTAACCGCTTCAGCCCAAAAGTATTTTGGAAGTGAATACTCAGCAAGCATGGCTCTAGTGGCTTCCACCAAGGTCTGGTTCTTTCTTTTAGCTACTCCGTTCTGCTGAGTGGTCCTAGGAGCTGAGAAGTTGTGGCTAATCCCCTTGTCCTCATAAAAATCACCAAATCTATCATTCTCAAACTCTCCCCCATGATCACTATGGATGGTCAATATCTCACAACCTAGCTTTTTCTGAATCCAAGTAGAAAATGTTTTAAACTCCTCAAAAGACTCATTTTTATGTGAAAGAAATCTAGTCCAAGTGAACCTCGAGTAGTCATCAACAATCACAAATCCATAGACTTTCCCTCTCAAGCTGGCAGTACTAATGGGTCCAAACAAATCCATGTGAAGGACTTCTAATGGTCTAGAGGTGCTAATGTCCTTAATGGGGTGAAAGGTGGAGTGGACTTGCTTTCCTAGTTGACAGGTATCACAAAGGTGATCTTTTGAAAACTTGAGTTTGGGGACACCTCTAACTAGGTCTTTTTGGGTCACTTTCCTAAGGGTTTTTATACTTTCATGATAAAGTCTCCAGTGCCACAACCATGAATCATCAATCACTATTTTTAAGCAAAATGAAGCAGCACATTTAATGTTATTTAAATCAAGCATGTAGACGTTGTTGATCCTCTTTCCCTGCAAAATAGTGTTGTTACTTAAACTTATAATACATGAATTTGTAAAGAATTATATGATGAAGCCTTTGTCACAGAGTTGACTGATGTTGAGCAAGTTGTGCTTCAATCCATCTACAAGAAAAACATTTTCAATCATAAGGTTCTTGGAATTACCAATTATACCTGCGCCTACCACCTTCTTGGTGGTGTTGTCTCTAAGAGTAACCTTGCCTCCAATCCTGGACTCTAGTATAACAAATTGATTGGCATCACCAGTCATATATCGAGAGCATCCACTGTCCAGGTACAACATACTCTCACGAGGCCTTTTTTGAGAGCCCGTCTGTAAAATTATCAAATGTTAGATATAAGAATCCAAACAGGTTTGGATCCCTCCTTATGAAAAGTAGAAAGTAATGCATGTGTGGTATGCTGTGGATCATGCACCTTAGGTCTCCACACCCAATGTGTATTATGGTGAACTGTGCAAGTGTGTGAGATGTGTCCTAGCATGCCACATGAAAAACATCTAACTCCAGGAAAAGGATTTCTTAAGTGATTTGAGTTATAATGCCTCTTCCTAGGTTTTGGCCTTTGATCAAAAGTGGGTGTCATCCTAGTTTTCTTGCATGTATCTAATTTATTTTGAATCTTCAAATTTGTGCTTTTTAAGACCTCATTCTCAATCCTCAAACTTTTCTACATCTCTTTAGACTTCTTAAAATCAGATTCAAGTGATGTGTGTGAAACTTTTAATGCATCATGTTTTTCAACTAATTCACAATGATTTTTATTTAACTCATCAAATTCATCAAATAAAGTCATATGATTTGAATCAATCATTTGATGGTCTTTAATCAAAATTTTATGCTCTTTTTGTAGATTCAAGAATTTTAATTTCAAGCTAGCATGTATTTTCTTTAATTTCCTATATGATGCATGAATCTTTTCAAAAACTTCAAGAAGTTGATCGTAGGAAAGTTCACATACCTCATCTTGATCAAGATTGTCGTCTACCATCGAGCATAATTTCGATGTCTCATCTTCTGGTTCCGTCTCCGATGAGTCCGATGCAGAATCCACCAAGAATGCTTTTTGTACTCTCATCTTGTCCTTCCTTAGCTCAGGTTTCTCCTCACCCTTTCCTTTGCTTGAGTGGCCTTTAAGTGTAGGGCAATCAGTTCTCATATGTCCTGGTTTCTTGCATTCATAACAAACAATATTAGAAGATGCTTTAGAATATTTATTATCCTTACCTTTTCTCCAATGATGCTTTTGCTTCTTCCTTAGAAAGCTTTTAAATTGCCTTGTGATTAAGGCAAAGTCATCGCTTTCAGACCTGGAAGATTCAGAGTCAGATTTGTGCGCCTTCAGTGCAACTGTTTTCACCTTTTTCTTCTCACCTGCATCAAGATTTCTTTGATTCACCTCTTGCTCATAAGCAATAAGTGATCCAAGTAAGTTATCAATAGAATAAGTGTTCAAATCCTTAGATTCAGTGATTGCAGTGATTTTAGCATCATATGATGAAGGCAAGCATCTCAAAATCTTGTTTACTTTTTCATAATTTGAAAGTTCTCTTCCTAATGCATGCAGTGAAGTGACTATCTGTGTAAACCTAGTATACACGTCAGAAACAGATTCAGATGGTTTCATACAAAAAAGTTCATAGTCATGCAAGAGATTATTCAAACTAGATTGTTTAACTTCATTAGTGCCTTCATAAGTGATGCACAATTTATCCCAAATTTCTTTACCAGTTGAACAAGTAGAAACACGCATGTAATCCTTAAATTTTAAAGCACAGAAAAAATAATTCAAACATTTTGCATTCAATTGGGCTAAATCTCTTTCATCGAAAGTCCATTCAGTAAAAACAACTTCTTTTTTAACACCATTAATTTCAAGAGAATAAGCATCCACATGCGATAATCAGTTGATTATAAAAATGTTGACATGCGGATTTTCCAAAAATCAAAAGGTAGGTTATCGAACAGGGGAGGTCGGGTAATAGAATACCCTTTCGTAGTGTTATGATTCCCAAAGTTAGCCATGGATCAAAATTCAAAAAGTTCTCAAACTAATTTTTATGAATCCTGCTCTGATACCACTTAAAAGTTCGTTAGGGATGTTAAGCCCTATAAAACTGGCCCAAGCTAACCAAGAGAGGGGGTGAATTGGTATTTTAAAAATTCTTTTCACAAAGAAATAAAATCTCATAAACCAAAATCACACCACAAGAAAAATAAGTGCGGAAATTTAAGTGTGGAAGAAAGAAACAAGACCACAGAAATTTATAGTGGTTCAGTCAACTCAACCTATGTCCACTCCCCGGAGGTGCCCTCCGAGTATTGCACTACAATCGTGACTCTCCTTTAGCCCCCACAGCTAGGCGGAGAAGCCTTTACAAAGAACCTCTTTTTGCCACCCTGGCAAGGCAGAGAACCTATCTCCTTTTACTTCCTCCTGAAGCTGGAAGAGAACCACTATCAGTTGCTGAATCCTTACCTCTACAGACCCTTCCACAGATGAGAAACTCTAGACGAAGAAGAAGCAGAGCGATCCTTGAAGCAACCCTTATGAATCCCCTCACAAGCTCCCCCTCATAAGATCCTCTCTCTCTCTCTCTCTCTCTCTCTCTCTCTCTCTCTCTCTCTCTATTTCTCTCTCTCTTTCTCTCTTCAAGGTCTTCTCAGGTTAAGGCAGCAGCAAAAGATTATTAAAAATATTGAACAAGAGCTCTTAAATAGAAGAGCTTCAAAGGAGCTCATTAATTGCAAGTTGCCGACTATATCGTCCAGGATGATATGGAAATTATCCTGGATGATCAGTATAAATCCCATGAGATTGGCCAAAGCAACGCCCTGAATGCAAATTGGATGATTAAAAATTGTATTGATCATCCAGGATGATCTCACGATCGTCCCGACCGATCAGTTCAAATTAGAGGAAAATCATCTAGAGGCATCGCACTGAATTTGTGCTGGCCGATATTTATCATCCAGAAGTAACTAAGGTTTTTGAATAGATCGTCCTGGCCGATCCTGTGATTGTTTAGGATGATATGATCATATCAATCATCCTTAACTACATCCTTGATTGTCTGATCAATTAAGGCATAATTTGTGAATATCGTCTAGGCCGATCTAAGATCGTCCTGGCCGATTACAAAAAAAATATAGAATACCTTAATTGTTTATGATGGTAATTTCTTTCTATTTTGAGCTTATCATCTTGGCCGATACAAGTATCATCCAGGATGATCTGTTAATGATGGCTGCCTTAATTAAGAATCCTGAATCAAATCTTTATTTTAAACTCGATCGTCCAGGCCGATACAAATATCGTCCTGGCTGATGTGAGTAAAAATAGAAATTCTAAGTCTCTCAAGTGTGTGTGTGTAGGGTTACTTAGTATCAGTCTCTTTGAACATTACAAATAGACTCAAGAAGAGAAAAAGCAAAGTACAGACTAACTCAACCCTAACCTACGCAATCTTGAACTGGCTTTATTTATTCGTCCGATCTTGGATTCCTGAAAAGTTAGAAGTAACAGGCAGTCCAAGAGAATCAATAGTGTTTGTCAATCATCAAAACATAAGTCATGAAAATAGATTTGCAACATGACCTACATCCACTCCCTGAAGTCTCCCATTTTAAGTATTTCACTATTACCACTTAGTGTCTCTCCTTTTGCCTCCACAACAAGGCGGAGAAGCCTTTACAAAAACTCTCTTCCACCACTACCCGGTACGGCAGAGAACTGTCATCCTTTTACACCCTCCAACTGTAGGCAGAGTACCTCCCGCTGTTCACACTCTCTCCAAGTGTAGGTAGAGAAACTTCTCGCTGTTCACACTCTCCAAGTGTAGGAAGAGAACCTTACCGTTGTTCACACTCTCCAAGTGAAGGCAGAGAACCTTCCCGCTATTCACACTCTCCAAGTGTAGGCAAAGAACCCTTCATCCTTTCACACTTCTCCAAGTGTAGGTAGAGTACCCTTCACTGTTCACACTCCTCGAGTGTTGGCAGAGAACCAGATCTCCTTGACAAGATCTTCTTATGAGAAATCTGGAAGAATAAGAGAAAAGAGTGAAGTAATCACAATTCAAAAATAAAGATCCTTACCTTTGAGTACCAAGTGAACCCTTCACGCTCCAGTGGTAAGAAATCTCCTTTAAACACTCTCTCCTTTAATCTCTCTTCAGTTTGCATGAAGACCAGTGGACAAAAAGATTAAGAGACAGTTTTAAGTGGTCCTTTTATATAAAAGACATGAAAAACCATCCAAAAATTGTACTTTTTCAAATATGTGCTTACTTGATCGTCCCGTATGATCGTAAGTTTATATGTACAAATAGGATAAAACTATTGCATATGAACTCTATGTGCATTGGGATGAAATGACTTCATACCCAATCATCGTCCCGTACGAACTATTTCGTCCAGTACGAACGGTTATTTTAAAGCCTCATTGAAACATAACTACAGACGGTTTGTGTGTTTTAGGAACAGAGAACATCATCCAGGGACAAATGTTCATGTTTGTCTGGATGAATAGTATGAAGCATGAATCCAGAGCACTGCATTCGGGGATGAATAGGGTAAAATTGTCTGGATGATAATTAAAATTGTGAAGTCAGAGAACATTGTCTAAGGACGAACAAGACATTTTGTCTAGACGAATCATGTAAACATGAAAATAGAGAACATCATCCAGGGATGAATTAGGCATTTCGTCTAGATGAACAGCATGAAGTGAGAAGTCAGAGGACATCGTCCAGGGACGAACTAGAAAAATTCATCTGGACGATCAGGACTTAGAAAAAATTTTCTCGCTTCCTGTTCGTTCCATTGCTCTCCGAGGGGTATAACTGACTTGATCATCCCGTACGAACTTGGTTCATCCCGTATGATCAGTATAAAAAATTTGACAATCAAAGATCTCCCCTAGTGTGTGTGTGTGCTAGGTTACTCAATTACAATCACACTCTCTCAAACTCAATAAAGTTAAAAAATATAGACTTCGATTTACAACTATCTTATGCTAAATTTGATTTGAAGTCTTCATTTTTCTGGAGTACGATTATCCTGAAATGTTAGTCCACACAAGAGCAAAAACAATTCTTCCAAAAAATATTAGGAGAAAATAATAATTAGAATAATAATATTTGGAATCATCAAAATTATACAAGTTGCAAGAATGTAAAACATGCAAAAATTAAGTAGCAACTCTCTTAACAAGTATAAATGCTAGGGTTTATCAATTTTAACAATGTAATGTTATTTAAATATTAGGTTGATGAGTAAAACATATTTTATAATTTTTATGCATAAATTGATAATCTTTAGTCTAAAAATCATTCTTATTAGACTTCATTAATGTGTAATATTACAGCATACATATGAAGAAATAATAATTTTTATACCAGGACACTCACCACTTCTTGTACAAAGTAGATTCCCATGAGACACATAAAGTAGATCAATGTCTTATTTTACTTGGTGTAAAGCAAACAAAAACTAAAGATCCTATCGCATTTAATAATAAGATAAGGAGATCCTAATGAAAGCTTAAACCTAATTAGTTCACAAGGGATCTCATTTATAACTCATGAAGCATATAATTACTATTATGAGTTCTAATTCGCAAAGGAATAATTGGTGATAAATGTCACTAGATAAAGAAATTATAGTTGCTAGAAAAAGAAATACCTTCCATTGATTATACAATTTTAAATAAGAGCTATAAATCCCTCCCTTAAGCACTGCTCAACATCTCAAGAAAATTGGCAATCTCCATTTTATGACTTTCCACAATCTTACCAACTGAAAAATATAAAAACAAAGACAAATAAAAATTTTGCATTGTAATTACTATTGCCTACATGCACACAACATACCAGCATGTTGCCATTCAAAAATAAAAAATCTGATATCACTATACAAACAATTGAAGTAGGATTGTTGGTTAACATTAATTCAAAATTCACATATAAGAGTGTCATAAATTGAGTTGCTTCCATAAAATAATAGAGCACTTTCACCTTTTATATATTTCAAAAAGAAAATACAAGTAAAATAAATGCAATTGAAAATTGTTTTTTTCATGACCAGACATCCACCCTTTTAAACCAAGTCCATGTCCTTAACGTATGACGACAAAAATTTAGGGTTTATACTGCAACCTACATTGAGAAGCAATATAAAACACAAAAAAAATCACAAACTCCTAGTAATTGCCACATGATTTTAGCAAAAAACATATCTCTTTTAATGCAAGAGTAAAAACATGTTTTATTCATTCCAAAACTTCCATAATGAAAGAAAATAAAATAAAATTTAGGGTTCAAAAATAAATTTTAACTCCTCTCTCACTTAATAAAGTTTCAATCACACATACAAGAACTAGCGTCCAAATAATTTAAGAAACAAGAATAAGAATAAAAATTATGCCAATGGGAAAAATTAATCATCATATCAGTATAAGGAGTCTCCCTTATATGCACTCATCCATTCTCGTGAAACACTCAAAGTGTAAACATCTAATAAATTGTTAAGCCTATAGGTAATGGAGGATTGTACTGGTCGGTCTAACAGGAAGAGGAGAGGGAGAAACCTGAAACAAAATCATAGAGATTTCAGCCCACTTGTGGGGCCTAGAAATGAAATCATTCATTATGTTAATAGAGGGAAATTAATGAGGAAAGAATGCTATTTTGGGGGTAATTAGGAGGGATTATTTAGGGTTGATTCTAGGGTTTATTTTCATTATGCATGTTTTAAGTTTGCCATAATTTTTTTATAGTTTTCTCTTGAATGATTCATGGTGAAGTCTAGGTCTTTTGGGAGAGACAATCTACCTATCTAATTGTAGATCGATTGTACATTGCTTTTGCATTTAAGGAATAATACAAAATTAACTACCATTTGGGCGTTTCTATAATTTTTACATTGGAGGCATATCTAATTGGTAACAAAACACCTTTTTGTGTGAAAAAAAAAAAAAAAAGTTTTCTTCACTAATTTTTTGCTATTGGAGCCTATATCCAATTTAATGGCAATAAGAAGATGAATGCATTGGAAGGTGAGATGGAACAACTCAAGGTTGGATAAGAGGAAAAATATTTTGGGGGTGGAGAGAAGACTTTCCAACATTGAGCAAAACTTTGGAAACTCTAAAGATATGATGAAAAAAAATGCTTGAGATGTAATTGAAAGCCTAACTGGGGATTCGTAGGCCTCAACTAAGTGGAAAGGAAATTCATGAAGGTGATGATGAAGTGGAGAGTATTTTCCATCAAGGACGAATATGGGGACTCTGTTGGTGGGTAGATGGGGGTATTCTCAATGTAGGACACAATGACGAGGGAGGTCAAACCCATTGGGAGACCACCTGCGCATGGGAAGAGGTGGAATAAAGAAGATCATGGTTGGGAGGAATCATGGGGTCCAACTTAACCAAGGTAGGAAGGGAGGGAATTGCACCACCACTATATGGGAGGAACCAATAAAGTGAGAAACTAATAGGATATGGATGCAAGATTGAGGAAGCTAAAGATGTTTGTCTTTGAAGGGGAAGATGCTCAGTGTTGTGTGTATTGAGTGGAATGTTACTTTAATATTAATGGATTGACATAAAAGGAAAAAATTATGGCAGCGACCCTATGCTCTGAGGAAAACGTCATAGCTTAGTTTTAGTGGAGGGAGGTGTGATATTTGATCTATTAATGGGAGGAATTTAAGGAGTGTTTTTCATAACATTTTTAAGTCATTTGGGAAGGAGACCTCCATAAACAGTTATATATCCTAACACAAGAGGGGACACTATCATGGAGTATCAGGAGATGTTTGAGCTGTTGTCAGGAAAGCTGAGAGGAATTTTCGAGGAAGGGCTGGAAGGGAATTTCATGAAGAGGTTTAAGGAGGACATACAAGTAAAGCTTAGGGTATTGAGGCCTAAAGGTTTGAGAGAGTTGATGGAGCTGGCACAAAGGTTGGAAGAGAAACATCAGAGGGAGAGGGCAAGCTAGGGTAATAATATGGGAGGGGCATAGAAGAGTACCTCCATGACCCTAACACCAAGGATCCAGAAATGATAATTTAGAGGAAATCACCAAAGGAGAAGAGCACAGTAGTACATCCTAGAGGAAATTTCAAGCAACTCATAAAAGTAGAGGTGAAAAATAGGTGCACAAAAGGGTTATACTTTTGGTGTGATGAGAGATTTGCACTGAGACATAAGTACAATAATCAAGCTCTTCAAGTCTTGATGGTCTGTGAGGGGAAGAAGAGAGTGGGGATGAGCTAGAGGAGATTGGAGGGGAAAAAGAGAGTTACACCTAGACAAGGCTGAGATATTCCTGAACTCCATGGTGGGAGCTATCCTAATTCACACAATGAAGGCGTGGGGAAAATTAGGGAGAAACCAATGGTGGTCTTGGTGGATAATGGGCCTACTCGTAACTTCATCTCAAACTGGGTCATGTACTAACTCAGAATGAAGTTATTGGATATAAGGAGGTTCATAGTCATGATGGGGACATGAAATGTAGAGAAGAGTAGGGGGATTTATAGAGGGTTGCTACTGGTACTCATAGGAAAATAAATAGTGGAGGATGTTCTTCCCATGGAATTGAGAAACATTGATGTCATTTTAATGATGAAGTGGTTACAAATAATTGGAGAGATTAAGGTGAACAAGAAGTCTTTGACTCATAATAGAGATCGGAAAGGTAAAGAAGAGTAGTGGGATTTGCATAGGGTTGGTACTAGCACTCTAAGGCATATATATGGTGAAAGATTTTCCTCCCTTGGAATTGAGAAACATTGATGTTATTCTAGGGATGAAGTGCTTATAAAAGATTAGAGAGACCAAGGTGGACTAGAAGTCTATGACTATGGAGGTGCAGGTCGAAGGGAAAAAGGTGATGCTACGAGGGGAATGCTAGCTTATGCAGGACTATGGTTTCCCTAAAAACCATGGTCAAGGTGATACAGGTAGTAGAATTGGGCTATTTAGGAAAGCTACAGTGTTTGGAGTTTCCAAGATTCATGGCAGACCATGTTCTTTTTGTGTCTACATATGCTTCTATAGCAATTTTCTAAGGATTTTAGCAACCTTGTGAATTACCACCATCTTGGGAATAAGAGCATGAGATCACCTTGAAAGTAAGAACTTTTCTTATTAGTGTCTGACCTTACATGTACCTGAGATCTAGAAGGATGAGATTGAGAGGCACATCAGAGAGATATTGGAAGCACAAATTATTAGACCTAGTATGAGTCCCTTTTCTATCCCTATTTTATTGGTGAAAAAGGATGGTTCATGAAGGTTTTGTTTAGATTATAGAGCCCAGAATAAGGGAATTATGCTGGAAAAGTTTCTTATTCATGTGATTAATTAGTTGTGGGATGAACTATTTGGGGAATTTATCTTCTCAAAGGTTGACCTAAAATTAAGGTAACATCAGATTAGGATGAAACCAGGGAATATACAAAAGTTAACTTTTAGAACTCACAAGATTTGATATGAGTTTTTAGTGATGTCATTTAGCCTTACCAATGCTCTAGCTACTTTTCAGTCACTCATGAATTAGGTTTTTCAGTCCTATCTCAAAGAATTTGTCTTAGTATTTTTTGATGACATCCTAATATTCACTTAGATGGAGGCAAAGAATATGAGACACATGAGGTTGGAGTTAGAGACATTAAGTGAGCACTAGCTATATGACAACCTGAAGAAAGTTTCATTCAGACAACCACAAGTGGAGTACGTGGGATATGTAGTGAGCAAAGTATGGGTAGCAGTGGACTAGTCAAAGATTGAGGCTAAGCTCGATTGGCCTTTACCTAAGAACATGAGGGAGCTTAGAGGGTTCTTATGCCTCACTGGGTACTACCCAAAGTTCATGCAAGGGTATGACACAATAGTATGGTCATTGACTAAATAACTGAAGAATGATAATTTCAAGTGGGGTGAGCTGGATCCACACACTTTCAAGCAATTGAAGAAAATGATGACTATTGTATTGGTGTTAGCACTTTCTAACTTCACTAGGCCACTTGTGGTGGAGATAGAAGCTTCAGAATATGGAATAGGGGTAGTACTCATGTGGGGTCAGCAAACTATTGCATATTTCAGTCAAATGCTCACAGCTAGGGAAAGACTAAAATATGTGTATGGGAGGGAGTTAATGGTTATTGTCTTGGCTATTCAGAAATGGCAACCTTATTCATTGGGGAGACTTTTCTTAGTCATGATAGATAATAGAAGCCTGAGTTATTTTTTGGAATAACATATGATCACAAAGGAGCATCAATGATGGTTATCCAACTTGCTTGGATATGATTTTGAGATCTACTATTAATCATACTTAGAAAACAAACCAACATACACCATATTCAGAAGAGTTGATGAGCCTCAGTTAGTAGCCGTATCAATACCCATGATCCTAGATTATGAAGCTTTGAAACAAAAAAGTTAATAGGACAAGGACTAAGGAAGATCAGAACTAATTTGCTACAAAGCCTAAATAGTCATCCTGATTACACACTAAGAAGAGTATAGCTGCTACATCATGGGAGATTCATTCTATCAAGGGGATCATGATACATCCCCAAGCCATTATAGGAGTTCAATGGTAGTGTAGTTGGAGGAGATTCAAGAGCTCATAAAACCTATCATCGGTTATCAGTAGAATTATACTTGGTTGAGATGGGCCACGATGTAGAAGATTTGGTAGCTAGATATGATGTGTGACAAAGGCATAAGTACATAACTATGATGCCAGCAGGGTTACCATAGCCCCTAGTCCTACTAGAGAGGGTATGGGAGGAGGTGACGATGTATTTCATTGAGTGGTTACCACAATCTAAGAGGTTTATTGTGATACTATAAGTAAGGAATTATCTAATAAAATATGTATTTTTCATTCCTCTAAAACCATTATACCATGGTCATCGTGACTATAATCTTAATGTGAGAAATTATTTGCTTATGTGGTTTTTCGAATCCATTTTGTAAGACAAAAATAAGGTGTTCCTTAGCCACTTATGGAGAAAGTTGTATCACTTATAGGGGACAGTCATGAATGTTGGAGAAATTTTGGCATTCTAAATAGATTGAATATTTTATGATCGAGCACTGTATATAAAATAATATATTATCCCGAAGGTCAAAAATATTATTTTTATATGGACTCAATAAAAAATTTTATAATTTTAATTTTTAACAAAAAATTTCTCCATTCAATATTTGAATGAATGTGTTTTTTTTTTATAGATGACCCATATGGGAAAGCCCCTATAATTAATTATATCTCAAGCATTTAGTATTTCAGAAAATTTTACATTAAACTTTTTTTTTTTTTCTTTTGAAAATCATCAAAATATTGGCTAAAGGTTTTTATTTTAAAATTTATGTAATTATATTTTAAAGATTTGATCTTTAGGAGTTTCAAATGAGGAGGAGATCAGACTTTAATCTGAGTTTGGAATGACAGCCAAAGGAGTGAAGCGTAGGAGTACTTAATTATAAGGAATACTCAGAGATACTCAAACTATCATATATTTAACTTTCCATTTTAGAATCAAATTTTGTTTGAATTAATCATTTTTTATTTTTAATGTTAGGGCTTATATTCCAATAACATATATTAGAGGAAATGCCTGAAAGGTGAGGGCTTATGAAATAATTGAAGTCAATATCTACTTCAGATCCTAAAACTTTTATGAGGAGCACTGAGGGGTAGTGCTTCAAACCTAAGTCTAACAAAGTACAAAAGGACTTATAAACTATACATCACATAAAGCATAGCTAGCTCGACCTCTGGATTTATTGTGTTACCTGGAAAGAGCTAAAACTTAAACCTACTTAAACACTTTTAAAATCATAAAATTTGTCTCAACATATATAAAAAGTAGGGATGCTATTTTATTTAGAGAATGGGACTTTTAACTTACCTTTGAGGCCAAGAAGTCTGACTATGAATAGTATGTAGAATACCGACTCACAAAGATGCAAATTTTGTTATTTATTCCTTAAGAGAGGTATTTTCTATGTAAGACTCACTAGGCTATACATGATTATTTTAAATATTCAGATAACTTGACTCCTTGGAAGGAACCATTCGATTTTCTTATATTTAGAAAAATATGAACCCTAAGATTGATTTAATTTGTTTACATTTTAATTGATAGAAAACTTATTTTGTCCTGAGAGCGTATTATATTAAACATATACAAGCTACCCCCAAGAAAAACCAAAGAAGAAACCTAGGAAAAAGCATGATTTTTTATTGCACAATCAAGTAAACATTCAACGCAAGCTTTGTATATATATTAAAATCAACAAAAAAAGAAAGTCAACATTCAAATTATTACAAAAAGATTTGGTAACTGAGTTATTTAACATTATACAACCTAATAAAATTTATTTATAGACTCTACTTGTGGGGGACTTCTAGCTTTAGCTTCTAAGTAAACCTTGGGCTTCACCTTTGGTAAGCTAATCCTCTTGATCCACCTCTCCTTTAACTAAACCCTATAAGTTCAAATATACATCCTAAGTCTAATCAAATACATTTAAAAAAGGTAAAGGCTCAAGCTTATAAAATAAAGGAGTAGGAGCATATATATATATATATATATATATATATATATATATATATATATAACCACCTAAGGGGAAATGCTCACAATGTAGACAATCTAATATTCATAACACCACAACATCAAACAAATACCTACCAAAAAGTTAATGTTTTTGTAGAAGTTTATAGTAGCGATTTTAAAATCGTTGCTATTGATAGATATAGACATCAGTT
Organism: Dendrobium nobile; assembly: GCA_022539455.1. Classification (NCBI taxonomy): domain Eukaryota; kingdom Viridiplantae; phylum Streptophyta; class Magnoliopsida; order Asparagales; family Orchidaceae; genus Dendrobium; species Dendrobium nobile. The sequence continues at coordinate 25,356,992 of CM039722.1, forward strand.
TTAACTTTTGTTAAATTAACCATAACAAAATTTAAGTTTTCTTATTATTTTGTAGTAGTCATTTTCAAACCGCTGGCTAAACACGATCCCTCATAAACCTACCATCCATCTCCCACTTTCATGCCCTAGACAACTTTATTCTTGACTACAAATCTCCATTTGACGATCCTCCATGTTGAATCAGCCAACCCTCCATTCGACGATCATCCACGCTGATTAGCCAGCTTTAATGCCGAAGCCACCTGTCCTGTCCTGATCCTGTCATCTTGATGAATCCTCGGTCGCTAGTGGTAAGAGGGAGGAAAGCTTATAAGGGATGTAAGAACTTCTAACTTTTAGAAACCTCAACTCTATCTTATTTGGGAATGAAACTAGCTCATTATTTTCCTAAAAACTCAGCTTTTCTAAGGAGGTGATACTTCTCAATGGCTCCATTATCAACACCGAAGGTTCACTTATATTGAGATCACTGAGTTTGAGATGGTAATTATTAGTTGTCTGCACTTCTCGGTGTCTTTCGAGAGAGATTAGATTGGGGCAATTTTTAATTTTCAAGTATCTTAGTGCTGCGAGTATTGCTATTTCATCAGCTAGAAGAAGAGTTGTGATGTTTTGGTAGCAAGAGACCTCTAATGTTTAAAGGGGAATAGAATTTGAAATGCTACAAGAATTACAAGTCATCCACCTCATAATTCCTATATTCATGCTCTTGAGCGCAGGAGGAAAATGGGGTAACTCTTTCAACTTCGGGCAGTCAATTAGGTTCAGTTCAATTATGCAAGGAAATAAAATTCCATCTTCACTAGATTTTCCTGCCTCAAACCAATCCTCTAATTCTATAGGTGGTCTTCTAATAATTTGTTGTGAATGTGTATGATTTAAGTGGAGTTTTTGTTTCAGCTACATCTCTTATTTTTGTGGGGTTTTTGTTTTTGTGTAGTTAATGTCTTAGATTTTTTCGTGGCACTGTCGACTGACCAACTTATCTCTAGAAACATTCCAATACATTTTGAAAGCTCTTTTTTTCCTGGAGATACTATTTTCTTGCTTAGACCTAACATTAAATAGGTTTTCAATGACATCAATGGTAATTCCCACCTCTATGGATACAATGTTTTTTTCTATTTGGTCATCTGTGCTTTTATTTATTTTCTTTCGCCTGAAAGAAATGGTAGATGGTATGGTGGTTCTATCTCCTCTCTAAATTTTTTTATTTGTTGTTCAATTGATTGGCTTGCTCTTTGATGAATTTCATGTGGTCGATTTTTGCATTTATAACATTGCTTTTTTGTTAGAAGCTTGCTACTCTGCCTGTGATAGAAATCTGCATTTTAGGATTACTAATATTCAGTATGATTTTCATTTGATTTTATGTTTTTATTTTTTGATCATATAGGGTTTGTCATCTTTTAAACTTGTTATTGGAAGAACATGATCAACCTACAGTTGCTTTGCACTCTCCCAAGTTTCAAGCCCTCCGTCTCTCCGCGTTGAATAAATTTAAATCTGGCCAAGTTGGATATTCCAACAATAGTTCTTGTAAAACACTGTTTGAGTTATTAAGTTTGTCTATGTCACTTTAACAGTATTTTTTCTATAATTCCTTCAAATACAACTTTCACTTTTGATTTATGTGTAAAGCTAGGCATTAAGTTCCTCTTTTAATAAAATATTGCATGATGAGTTATGCTTCATATATATTTGAGTAAAATTTTGTGTTCTAATTTGTAAATTTGTAATTTGATCACAAAATTTGTTTTTTTGGCATTATGTATTTTTAAAATTTATTTTAACCTTTAGCAGTGGTTTTAACACCTACTAAATAAGCTATTAAAGCCTTCCTACAACAACACTTATAAAACTGCTGCTAAAGCCTTTCCAGCAAACACAGATACAACAAATTTGTAGCAATTTCTAAACCACTGCAAATAAATTAATAGGTGTTTAAACTGATGCAATAGGTCCTAAAAGTGCTATGAAAGCCTGATTAATTAGTAGTGATTTGCAAAAAAAGAAAAAATATAATCCTAAATTGCCTAGGGGCTATGCACCTAGGTGTGTGCAAGCTATATGGCATGTCACTACAAGAGTTTGGGTCTAAGAGAGACATGTCCAAAATGTAGCTTTTGAGCCAAGTGTTGAAAAATTCTATTTAGTCGCTATAAAAAAATTGCCCATTACTGGCAGATTTTTCTCGCATAATATTTTCCATCTAAATTTTTGGCGGATTTCATTAAAATATATCAGAAAGATTTTTCATCAAAATTTCAAGAGGATTTTAATGATTTATTTTAATATTTTATTTTTAAAAATGTATAGTTTACTTAAATACTTTATTTTAAAAAATTATTAATTTAACAACTTGTTTTATTTAGTTATTAATTTAATAATTTATTTAAATTAATTTTAGATTAATATTTTATTTTAATTAATTTTAACTTTGTAAGTAATATTTATGATTGATTTTCTTTTAAATTTAATTAAATATATTAATAATTCTTTGTTAAAATAAATTAATAAATTTAATAATTCATTATTAAATTAAATTAAATGTATTAATTATTTTGATATAAAAATTTTTAATATTAATTTTAAAATAATAAGATTAACTAGTATGAATTTTTATATTCTACTATTTATAATATAAATAAAAAAAACATCAAAGTTAGAACAATTTTGGCAAACTAGAGTGATGGTTAGGCAGGCAAGTGAGCATAAGGGTAGAGTTCGAACCCTGCCACAAGCACGCACTGTGGGGGGCGTGCGAGCGGGTCATGCGAGTAGAAGTGGGTTGGTTGTGTGGGTTACCGAGCGGGGCCTTTTAGCTGGTCTAATGCAAGCCCAGCCTAGCTGGGCATAGGTGAGAGCTTTATTTTTTTCTATGGATATATTCTATCAAAAATATATCTGACAATTTTTTCAGTCAAAAACCCGTCAAAATTTTTTTCAACTTACTATTTTATGTCGGAAGAAATTTTCCAACATGCATTTTATTGCCATAAATATTTATGATGAAAATCCACTAGAAATGCTAATTTCTAACGAATTTTGGTCATTTTCCAGTAAAAAGTGCCATAAAAAATGACATTTTTCCTGTAATGAGTGTTTGGAAATAGAGAGAAGGGAATGAAGCTCATAGCTTTGTGGATAAGAGTTAAAAAATTCCCCTTATCTTTTAGAGCTGGGGAGAAAGAAATATCCCAAAACTTTGAGGTTGGAGGAGAAGAAAATAATACTAAAGATTTTGGGCGAAGGAATGAAGGAGTTCCCTTTAGCTTTAAGGCAAAATGAAGGGAATAAAGATGTCCAACATATATATTTTATGCTCAAAGTCGGAGAGTTCCTCTTAGCTTTTGAACTTGGGAGAGGAGAATTCTCTTCAACATGTTGGGATAAAGAGAGAGAAAATCTCCTACAACTTGGAAGTTTGAGGAGAAAGAAAGGTAATCTGTAGCATTTGAGCTTAGGTTAGAAATCTTCTAAGGCTTTTTAGATCCCATAGAAGTGAGGGAAGATTTATATCTCTAAAGCTACAAATCAAGGAGCAATTATTGAACTTCATGTTCAATAATGCAAGATGACTTGTCTAAATTGATTAGGCAAACAAAAAAGGATGACATGTATATGTAGGAAACAAGTCAGCATGAATTTCCTTTGAACTTTTAGGTGTCCAAAGAAGAGAGTTTATTCTTTCAACTCGGGTTGGAAGAATGAAAGGTAGGTTATATGTGAATTTAGGTTTTAAATCACAAGTTCTCCTTGAAATTTTAGATGTTCGACAAAAAATATTATTTCACCTAACTTAGGTTAAGTAAATGAAAAGATCTCATACAACTTTTGATTTGTAAGAGAAAGATGTGTATTATACAACTTAGAGGTATGCAAAATAAAATTGAATCATTGAATTTTATCTTCAATGAGATGTAATCATCTATGTATTTTGGATTAGGTAAATACATGAGGGTGATATGTAAGTGTGGATTACAAATCACATGGAATTTCTATGAACTTTGAGTTGTTAAAAGGAAGGTGTTCATTCATCAAATTTTCATTAGAAGAATGATAAAACTCCCTAACACTTCTAAGTTATAGAAGTAAAGAAGCACAGTGCAACTTATAGGTTGCAAATTAAGGAGGGAACTTATAACTTTTTGATTTTTAAAGAGGAGTCATTTATCCAACTCATGTTGGAGAAATGAGAGCGGGAGAAAATGGAACTTGGGAGTTACAAATTCATGAATATTCTTTCAACATTTAGAATTCAAAATAAGCTATTCATTTGCCCAATTTGGAGTTAGGCAAATGAAGGAGAATTTAAATGTTTTCCTATAATATTAGCTTTAAGGATACGATAAATAAAGTGCAACTTAGAGGTTGCATATTGGAGGAATCTCTTTGAATATTTTGTGTTCAAAGAGGGTTAATTATCTAGCCAATTTGTGTTGGGCAAATACAAGAATGAGAAATGTAGATTTAGACTACAAATCATCATGAATTTCTTTGTATATTTAGGGATTCAAAGAGAGGGTTTCATTCTTCCAACTTGGGTTAGAGGGATGAAAGGAAGAAAATGCAACTTAGGAGTTACAAATTCTTGAATGTTATTTGAACATTTGATGTTCAAAGAAAGATGCACAATCTCCTGATTTAGGATAGAAGAATGAAAAGATTTTCCTACAACCTTTGGGTTTTAGAAAGAGATAAAGAAATATACATCTTGTTTGTTGCAAATTCATGGATGTCCCTTGAGCATTTAATGTTTAATGAGAGATAAACACACTCCTATCTTTGGGTTTAGTAGAATGAGGGGGTTTTCTACAACTTTTGGGTTGTTGAAAGAGAGAAGTGAAGTACAACTTAGGAGTTGCAAACTAGAGGAAATCCCTTAAAAAATTGGTATTCAAAGAGAAGTAATCATTCACTTAGTTTATGTTAAGTGAATGGAGAAGGATGACTAAGATTTTAATCCTAAGTCAAAGGAAAATGTTCATTTGTTGATCTCTCCAACAAATGAAATGATAGAATTTAGAGTTGGGTTATAAGTTTAAGAGCCTCATGTAAAAATGTTGTTGAAGTTTTGGAGGACTTCATGTTATCATGCATGGTGGGGAAATTATTCATTTGCTAATTTTCTGTTTCAATAAATGAGGGAGGAAACTTAAGATTTAGATATAAGCTCCAAAACATTCATACAACGATACTCTTGAAGTTTTGGGAAACTTTAGATCATCATACATGATGGGGAGGAATGTTTATTTGTTAATTTTGTATTTTAGCAAATGCAAAGGAACAAATTAGGATTTGGTCCGAAGATTTACTATTGATCTTTTAGGCTTAGAGGTCATTTGGGAACCTCTATATGTGCTTTGTGAGCAACAAACAAGGATATTATTTGTTAGTTTTTTGCTCCAACAAACGGGGTGGATGAACATGGAATTTGGATCCAAGTTTGAAATGATTTATTTTATGAAGTGTTTGGAGCATTGAGAAAGCTCCAAATGTCATGCATAAGAGAGAAATGCTTTGTAGTTTGGAACTAAAAATTAGGAGGCAATCACAAAGTTTTTTACTCAATGATGCAAGATCATATACCAAGGTTAGGTTAGGAAAATGTGATATGATAAGATTGGAATTAACAAGGAGGGGAGTATTATTCTGGATATTGGAAAAGGAGGGTTGGACTGGCTGGTTCATCCTATAAAGGAGGAGGTTGAAACTGGAACCAAATCAAGGTGCATTTTGGCTACCTTTGTGGGGCCTAACAAAACAACCATTCATTATATTAGGAGAGGGATTAACAGGTAAATTAATTAGTGAAAGATCTCCTATTTGAATTCAGATTGGAGAGAAAAATTAATAAGGAAAGAAGGTTGTTTTGGGGGGAATTGGGAGGGATTATTTAAGGCTGATTATATGGTTTTTTTTCATTATGTATGTTTTGAATTTGCAGTAGTTTTTTTTTATAGTTTTCTTTTGAGGGCTTTCTAGTGGAATCAAAGTTATTTAATAGAGCATATCTACCTCTCTATTTGTATATCGCTTGTATCTTCCATTTTACATCGAAGGAATAATGCAAAATAAGCCGCCTTTTGGGTATTTGTACAAATTTCCTAGTGCTTATTTGCTATTTTTGCATTGGAGGCTTATCACGAACAAAACCAAAAGAAATAAGAAATTGAATAACTTCAAAATACACTAAATAATATTTATATTCCTCAAAAACTCTATGTATAGGATTCAAAAAATCAAAAATCAATGAAAATCTGCTAAAATAAAATAGACTTCAACACATTCAACAGGAATTCAATTTTTATTTTTTTTAATTTCAAAGTCAAAATAGAAAAAAACCCAAAAATAATGAATAGTAAAAGGTCGAATGTACCGGCAAATTATTGGGTCAGGTGACTGGAGGCGAAAAATAAGTTCGGACATCCAATAAAAATTTGCCGCTTTGACTGCGCTTTTGACTTGCGCTTTAGTTGCGCTTTACCTGCGCTTTACCTGCGCTTTACTTGCGCTTTTTGACTTGCGCTTTACTTGCGCTTTACTTGTGTTTTAGTTGCGCTTTACCTATGCTTTACCTGCGCTTTACCTGCGCTTAATTTAAAATAAAATTTTATTAATATCCGGACCAATCTCCGCGTCCGGTCACCTAACCCAATAATTTGCCCAATGTACCAGGCTTAGTCAGGTAGCCATCATAAAAAATTTAAAAGAAGCAAAGGGTCCGATGTACTATACGGGTCAATGGAGGTAACAATGGGAGGGATAAGGAGATAATAGTAAATTATAAAGAAAGACAACAACTACAGTGTAGAAGAAAGACGCACTATGCTAGGGGTGGACCTATGGTATTGTGCCCACCCTCCATTTTTTTAATGATACTTTAGGTAACTTTTTTCCACCAAAGGGCTGCCTATTTCTCCCAAATATGAAAAATAAATGTGCACCCTTTCGTTCATGCAAAGATAGCCATAGCCCATGGTCATTCCCTCCCACAGCGCAAGCAATCATTTCTATGTGCAATGCATGAAAAGAATTAACTCTTTATTTCTTTGGCTACTGAATTTGCATCTCACTTGAGGTACTACTTCTCATGGGTTTGTTTATTTGTATTGTTCATTCATTATATTTGAGTTCATTACAAATATTTAAGGATTTATCATGTTTAATTATTTATTGCAGCTTATAGTATGTGTACTTATGCTTAAGCTTAAGCTAATGTTAATCTTTCGTTCATTAAGTTAAATGAGTTTTTTTAGATGAATTTAATAGTTACTGTGTTTATCTTTCAGTAGATGGATTGATATTTCAATAGGAAAAAACATGATAAGGTTGATATTGATAACCTTTTTATCGACCTTGAGCTTCAACCTTCAACCTTCAACATGGTTTTATGATATAAATGAGAGGGATAGAGTTCGACTAACATATTTGGTGGAGGGACCATATTAGCTAAATAACCATAATTCTCCCCAAATAATAATAAGAAATGTTGCTATGAGATTTAATTCTAAATGGTTTGAAGAATATTCAAAAAGGGTGGAGTATAGCAAACACAATGATGTTGTGTTTTGTTTATGTTGTTATCTATTTAAGCCTTAAAAATAAATAATTATAAGTCATGATGGTAGTGATTCATTCGATGGTGAAGGATTCAAAAATTGGAAGAGAAAAGAGATATTATTAGCTCAAGTTGGAAATCATAATAGTGCTCACAACAAAACAAGATAAAAATGCAAATATTTAATAAATCCTAAAGTACAAAGTGTTCTTGCTTTATGGCTCGATAAGAATGATAGGAATTAAAAAAATTAGATCATATTGTCTGTAGTTATTGATTATGTTAGATTCCTTCTTTGTCAAGGTTTGTCATTTTTTGGTCATGATGAGGCATCTGATTCATATAGAAGTTGATCTCTCCAAATGTTCTAAAAGAAATTTGTTGTATGATAGCTAGTGAAATATTGATTTCCATCATGAATGATATTGACAATTCTTAATTCCCCATTCTTTTAGATGAGACTCGTGATGTGTCAACAAAGGAGCAGTTGACAATAGATGTGAGTTATGTTGAAAAGAAAGTGTAAGTTATTGAGAGATTTATTGGTATCAAATATATTTCTTCAACTAACTTAGTTGTACTTATAGCGGCAGTTTAAGCAATGATTCCCAAGAAATCTTTGTGCTTATATAGGATACATGATCAAGGTTATGATGGAGCATTCAAAATACAAGGGAAATTTAATGGTTTAATTGAACTAATTCTTAATGATAATTCTCAAACACTTTATCTTCATTATTCTGCCATCAACTCCAAATGTGCTTAATAGTTATAGCGAACAATCATTAGCAAGTGAAAATTTTGTTTGAGCTCACTTCTAGTGCTGCATATATTAAGGCAGAATGGATGGAATACTTTACTATATGAAGTGTCATATTTTTGTAGTATTTTTTAAGTTTATGTTCCAAATATGAATGATATATATAAGGCTCATCGATGATCAGTATGGAGAGGTGAAGAAATAACAAACAGCATCATTATTCAACTGAGATATTCTATACTATAGTTGACATGTAACTTCAAGAGCTATATATTCACTTTTCTAAATCTAGTATAAATTGTTTCTTTGGATGACGTGCTTAAACCTAAGTGATTCTTTCTTTTCTTGTAATGAAAGAAAATTAATATGACTAGTAGGGTTCTATTCAATTGATTTTCTATGTTGGGCTTGTGGCTCTTGAAAGTCAGCTATCAATTTATATTATTGATATGCGTACCAATGTTGTATTCTCATTTTTAAGTAGTATTATTGATATTGCAAAATAATTTGTTAAGATAAAAAACGATGGTGTGTATTCCCTGGTTTATAGATTTATTACTTTAGCGTTAACTCTATCAGTTGCTACTTCTATAGTGAAAGGAGCATTTTCTATATTGAGGATTGTCAAACATCGATTGTGTAGTAGGATAGATGATGATTGGCTCAACTATTTTCTTATACCTTGCATTGAAAAAGATGTGCTTGATTTGATTCATAAGGAAACTATAATACAATATTATCAAAAAATAAAAAATAGATTGATGAACTTGTAATCATTTTAAATTTTCAATCATAATAAAATATAATATTTTGCTTTGCATTATTCATTCATTTTATTTTATAAATATTAGTCAATTTATATGAATAATTAATTTGCGCACCGTTAAATGAACTCCCCTTATTTATGCTAAATCATGCATAAATCTCATTGTCCAACTGCCTCGTTATGTCATTAGGGGAGCATTTTTTCATTTAGTTCTACACATGAGGCTCATGAGGCACATCATGATCAGGGGCGGAACCAGCTTCAATTTTCAGGAGGGGCAAATTCAATACAAAAATAATTAAATATTAAAAATAATATAAATATATTAAAAAAGTTGTTTAAAAAAAATTAAGCAATAAAAAAGAAGAAAAAAATTGTGTAATAAAATTGTCATAAAATTATGAAAGAAAATATTAGAACTAAATTTGAAAACATACATAGATATTTTAGGGTATGTATTTATAATTAGCGGTAGATTAAAACTTGTCATCATTAGGATTAGTACAAAAAAGTTTTTTAAGAGGGGCTTCTGGAAAGAATATTGAGCAAATTAAGACAAAAAAAATTTTTAGGGGGGGCAAATGTGATTTTTTAGGAGGGACAAAAAACATTTACTCTAATTTACTCTCCTTAAAAAAAAATTTTTTTTTTTTAGGGGGGGCAATTGCCCCCCCTCACTTCCAAGTGGTTCCGCCCTTGATCATGATGTCTAGTAGGTCTATGTAATTTTAATGAATCATTGCCATCGATATTTCAACAATACTCAAGAAGTTGCTTCATGTTAAATTCATAAGGTAAACTCATGACATATTATAAATGATTTAACAAATGAGTGAATAATTATTTGAGATTAGTTTTATGGATGGATAAATTATCAAACTTTTTCGTTCAACATGCTCGGGTATGCATTGTTTATCCAGACCTATATGATTTAGCTATCCCTTTTGTCTGGCACTGATTTAAATTTTTATATGTTTTCTTTTAGGCGAGAAATTTGATACTTAGATACACATTGTGTAAACCTAATGCAATGATCATCAAGAATAATGGTTTTAATTATTTTTTTTATTTTATTACTTCAGTAGAATAATTAATAACTCAATTACTATAGCAAAAAAATTAAATAAACCTGATGCAATTATTTTATTTTAATTATTTAATTATATTTTATCAAACTAGTCTAGACAGTCAAGCAGTAGTATAAGGGAAGAAATAATTCTCATAGAGATGGAAGGGTTAAAATAAGTACAAATAGAGAAAATCCTCATCTTATTGACAACATTTGATAAACCAATAAATTTGTGCTCAATAGGTAGTGAAGTATTCCACTTCGTATATCCAACATACTTTTGAAAATAGTTCAAAAAAAAAGGATTATAGACTCAAGAGCAACTTTTCGTTCAAATTTTCTTCTTATACAATAAAAGTAGCTACTATAACTCTGCTAGGCTGCAATTGTGGAGAAAGAACCTACAAAACCCACACATTTTCTTCTATTATCATATGATCTCAATGTGCATAACTTATCTATGAACCTATTTCTATTAGAAAAATGACATCGAACTTAAATTATATTGAATTGTTTTATCGTAATCATTTTTATTTTGAACAAACCATGAGGAAGATGATAGGCAATCTAGAGATCGAGGACTCTACTATTTGGAAACAAGTGATAATAAAGTACTGTAGCTCTTTTATCTGAATATTTAAACATGCGAAGGTTTGGCTTCATCATATTTAGATTCGACATCTATCTTTTATTATACTACAATATATATTTTCTATTTTATTTAATAAAATAGAAGTTAAAATAGTATAATGTGAGGTGTGTCAAATGGCTAAACAACAAAGAGTACTACAAGTACTATGTAAGTTAAAAACCTCAATGCCTTTTGATATAATTCACATTGGTGTATGGGGACCAGTTTATATCTCTAATATTAATGGGACCTGATGGATTAGTATTTTTGTAAATGATTGCTCATGCATGGCTTGGCATTTGTGCATGAAAAATAAATTTTATGTGAATATAATCCTGCTCATGTTCCATAAAGTGTTTCATACCCAATTTAGCTCTAATATTTAACAAATTAGGTTTCATTATAAGGAGTAATTTAATTAAGCCATAATCTTTTTTTTTTTAATGAAAACTACATAATCTATAAATCTTTTTGTATTGACAATCCACCAAAATGGGGTAACAAAGCGGAGAATAGTTATTTATTTGAAATCATGAGGGCTTTACTCTTTGAAATAAAAAAGTTGAGACTTTTTTTTGGGGGATGCAACCTCAACTATTGATAAGTATAAATAATGTATTATTTTATTGTTGGTGGAAGTTTTAAAAATGTGTTTTTGAAAAACTTAATCTTAATTGGGAAATTTGACTTTTAAATTTACTGTCCCAAAATTGAACCCCTCATTATAAATGATATATTTCCCTTGAAGGCAAAGATATCATTTGCTAATGAGTTCAAATGTTGAAACTGAAAGTTGTCATCCCGATTGTAGTAGTTGAATTCAAATAAGAATAGTATACGATCTCAAAGCGTTGAATTGAGATTCTATTAATATTCAACCATTATAATCTAGGTGAGAGATCATTAATTCCGTATTCCATATCACAATAGTGAATGATATATCTCTCCAAGGAGAGAAAATATCACTTATTATCGATCAATGGAATATGAGGATATTGATCGTTGTAAACTTCATTTCCCAAAGAAGATTAATTTTGAATTTTGAAAATATTTTGAAAGAGGTGGATGTGAATTCTAAATCTCCTACGAGCGTAATCCCTTGTAGTTAATTACATCGTAACTTTTGATTAAAATAATGGAAATTTTTTTCTTAGAGACTTTCTAGGAGTGATGTTAAAGAAGATGAAACAAATTTTCAAATGGGATTGGAGCAAGATTAAACACTTATTTTGGAGTCAAAGGAAGAAGGGTAGGAGGCACTTTGGGATTCTGAAACAATTCAGAAGTCCCCTAACCTAAGCTAAGTATTGGGCATTAAACTTTGGATTGAAAGAAGATTTAGTTTGAGTTGAGCATTTTATTAGAAATTTGGTATTGTATACCTGGAGATTTTAGGTCTTATGATTCAAATTCACCCCATATTATAAATCTAAATTAGGTACCAAATAATTGTGACCTGAGCCTAACTATTGCAATGCAAAAATCTGGACTTACCCCGACCTAGATTCGAGAGCTAGCTAACCACCTAGTCGATTTTAAATATATGAGTCCGATCATTTTTATGAAAGAGTGGTAGGGATATTTTATTAATGTTTTTGAGAATTCGGTCCGACATCTAGAACTTGTCCTAATTTGTCGCTTGAATTTTGTTGGGTGAAAATGATAAAGAGAAATATAATTAAAATTTACACTCTTTTAAATGTGCTTCTAATACAATGCATGTTGATTGACTAGATTAGTACTTGAAATTAGAATGAAGAGTATTAAAAAGAAATAAAAATAGTTTTTATCCTAGAGATTGCATAAATTCCCCTTGATAGATTTACACCCTCATAGGTCAAGTGGTCTGCTAGAACCCGCAGCCAAGGAGGTGCCTAACATAAGAAAGAGAAGAGTGCAGCAATATGTTATGTAAACTCCTAGCAGTCCTAGACTTACTTCTTAGACCATTAGAGTTTCTATGTTATCTTAAAATTTTTATTTAAATTTAAGTAGAAAAATTTTAACACACCCTCATAAGCCTCTGCGTATCCAGCCTAAAATAAAAATGACACATAATTATAAAAAAAAAAACTAGGAAAAATAGGCAATTATATACATAATTAAATCAACTCAAACACAACTATATAATCAAATTAATTAATAAATGTCCATAGGCAATCTACCTTGCTTATTATAACCCAGAAATGTAGAAATTGAAAGTGGTTGAGCACTACTAATGACAAATCCAGATTTTAATTCTAAGACAAACACAAGCAGACTTTGAGTGGGATACTCTTATGTCTTCAGCTCCTTGATCTCCTCCTCTTTCAGCTCCTTAGACTAATTGCACTTAGGTACCTAGATGGGAAAGAGAACTCTACCCCTAAGGAGGAGATGATCTTCCCACTTTGGATAGTGTAGTGATCTAAAATTGAGTTTCCAAATGAAAAAGGACTATCCCCCTAAGGGGTATCCTTTCCTCTTTGGAATTCTATTTTGGGTCTAAGTATCTTAAACTCAAAAACTCTTTCACAACTCTTAACCTTGAAAGAATTATATTTGATAAAAAAAATCTCGATTCACCTGCAAGATTATCCTAAGCATTTAATAATCAAATCAATTCCCAAGGAATTATATATAAGTTTAGAAAAGTAAACACACTTGGCCACACTGTATTTTAGTTAGGGGGTAAACAGTTGAAGCACATGTAATAATTATATTTATTATTTATTTAGCCCCATAGATGGATTTAATGGGGGGCTTAAGGAGGAACGTGCCCCCCCTAAAAAACAATTCTTGTATGTGAAACTTTTTGGCTGTCACTCTCTTTTCCCATCTCTCCTCTACCCATTTTCTCTATACTCTCTCTCTCTCTCTCTCTCTCTCTCTCTCTCTCTCTCTCTCTCTCTCTCTCTCTCTCACTTTTCTTTGCCTTTTTGTTTATAATTTTTTATAGCAGGCAACCTCCTCCACTAAGCATTGCTCTCCCTCTTTCCTCTCTCTTCTCTCTCTCTCCTCCTTCTCTATCTCTCTCTTTCATGAGGGGTGAGGCTACTTTTCTCTCTTCATATTCACTTTACTATTTTTTTTTAAATTATAAATTTCAACTTTTTTATATTTTAAAAACTCCAAATTTTATTTTATAAGATATTTATATAATTAAAGTCAACAAATTACATTAGAGAAGAATTATAATATTTAATTTTAAGTCAAATAGCTTAAAGTATGCTTATTATTAATTTTTATATACTTTTAATATACTTTTATAATAAAAAGATGTATTTTTTTATATGTTTATTGCTCGTTGTAAAATATTTTCTTATTATATTTTTATTTAAATTAGATATGAAAATATATGATAGAAGAGTAGTTGAAATATATTAGTATGATAATATATAGTTTAAATAAATTTATGTTGAAATTAATCTAGATGAGCATGATAATAATTTTTTTTTTTTCATTATCATAAAATTTATCTTCTTATAATTAAAAAATAATTAAAAAAATTAAAATCATAACATCAATTTCAAGCTAAAATGAAAAATTTGAGGGTATTTTTAAAGTTAAAATTTTATGCCTCCGTCGATAAAAAATCCTTGCTTTGCCACTATTTTGTCCCCTTTATTATCTTGTATGAGCATGGCCACCTATATAAGATTGAATTAGTATAAATGATTCCTAACCTAGGGTTAAATTTAACACTCAATCAATCATATCAATCCATAGAGTGCATAAAAGGTAAACAATCACACCAACCAATTTCAATCATAATATTCAATGAAATCTCAAAAACCCAGCACACAGTAGAAAAGTAAACATTGATCTAGCCTAGATCTAAAGTTAGTTGTCCTAACAAATCATCTAAGGTGTGTGTAGAAGGTCATGTTGCTGGGGTAGATCTTAAACTTAGTTATTTGCTTAGATTTTCTAATGTTTGAGTTTGTTGAAGGTTAAAAGGGAGAATTATATTTGCATTTAAATATTAATGTGTTAAAGCTTAATTAATGAAGGTTACCAACAGCCAAAGGTAAGAGAGAGAAGCTCCACAAATCAAGGAAGGATTTGGAAGAGCAATTTGAAGATTTTGGGTGCTTGGATTGGAGATGGTAGAAGGTGGCCGGTCATCTATGGATGACCGGAACACCAAATCCATTTTATCTACCGCGAGTCCAATCATGTTGGATTCAAAAGGTAGATTCTCCTTCAAACGCATCTCCCCTCACAATTTTCGGCCTTTAGAATCTCCTCTTGTGATCAAAGAGGGAGGCTTGTTGGCTAAACATAAGCCTTTGCTGGATTTGAATAAAGGAAAAGAGGTAATGTTGGTTTCTAACAATTTACCTAAATCTCCTTTACCGGTTTCTTCTTTTGGAGCAAATGACAAAGAAGCTTCTTCTTCAAGGAGTAGTTTTATTGATATTTTGAGGAATGATAAGGATATTGACTTCAATATCAATAATCCTACTTTTTCTTCAAATTTGGATAATTCAAATGTGTGGATTAAAAAACCACACATTAAAATTTCTTGGGATAAAAATCTGGAGGAGATTGAAGATCCAAATGTTGTTAAATTGGATATGGAGAAAGAAAAATCCAATATTCAAGTTTTGGATAAATCTTTGGTGGTTAAAATTCTTGCAAAAAATGTTCCTTTCTCAAAATGTGCTATTGAATGAAGAAAGCAATGGAAGAAATTTGGAGGATTCCACTTAACCTTGCTTGGCCTAGATTGGCTACTTTGTTCCTTTCAGTCTCTTGAAGCCATGGAAGAAGTACTCAATGGAGGACCATGGTTTGTAGGGGGTTTTGCAATTGGGTTAGACAAATGGTCGCCTAACTTCTCTCCTAATTCATTGGATGGTGATCTGCTCCAATCTGGGTTCGTCTTCCTCACTTACCCCTTCACTGCTGGGATGAGTCCAATATCACTAGAATTGTCTCTAGAATTGGGACTCCATTACTATTAGATGGTGTTTAGGTGGGGAAGAAGAGAATTTGCAAGAGCATGCATTAGAGTTAATTTGAACTCTAAACTTCCTTTTGGTATATGGGTTGAAGGGTTGCATGGTTGATTTTTTCAAAAGTTTGAATATGAAAATCTATCTTCACTTTGTTTTAAATGCGGGAGAATAGGGCATATTGATTCAGTTTGTCCTAATGTTGAAGAAAGCCCTTCCATCTCAAATCATACCAATATTCCTTATGGTCCTTGGATGCAAGTGAAATTCAAAAGCAAGAAGAAATTAGTGAAGAATCATTTTAATTCCAAGAGTTTTTCAGCATAAGGAAATCTGGATCGGGTTCTCTTAATAATCCAGATGGAAGTATTCAAACATTGGTAGATGGAAATGGTCTAAATGAGATGGTAGATCAAGTTGAAGATGCAGGATTCAAATGTCTAGGTGAAGAAGATGCTGCTAGATTCAAGGAAGGAGATGAAGTAGAGGTTAATCAAAATTTGAAATTCAAAATAGCCCAGCTTGATTCTCGGGATTCTAGTTTTGAAATTAAATCTCTTAGTACTTGGGCTGATGTGGATAAAATGGATGCTAGTTTGTTAGAAGTTAATAAGGAAACTGAGACTGAATTTGTGGAAATTCTGGACATTCAAAATTCAAAGTTTGAAAGGCCAAATAATAAGATAGTAGCTGATTCACCGGTTACTATTAAAGCTGCCCAATATTCAAAAGATAATTTGTTTTATCCAAAGGAGGTTGAAGTTCTAGAACCGGCTTTCTCTCCAACAAACTCACATACGTTGGAGGCTGAAAAAATGGAAGTTCAAATTTCAGGTTTGACTCCTCTAAAGGATACCGTATATCCTCATGATGCTGAAATTTTGGGAGCTTACCAAACAGATTTTGAAACCTCAACAACTTTGGCGGCTGATGCTAGTGTAAATGGTAATTACACTCATAATACAATCCATGATTCTTCTTCTCCTCCATCAGCTATAAGTTTGAATTTCACAAAAACTATTCTTAAAAAAGAAAAAAAACTTTTTAAGAAGAATGTTTTCCCCAGGTCAAAGCATGTTTTATTCAAAGAACTTCAAACATTGGGACCGGTGAAATATCTACCTAGAAGGAATATGGTTGAACACAAAGAGAAGAACATTTTGAAAAGTTCTTCTTCCCTTCTATCTCACTAATATGAAGAAGGATTCTATTGAGGATAGCAACAAAACAGTGTTATTTTTTAAGATGGAGCTTTTGATCCTAAAGTTTGGCATTGTTTTACCAAACTTTTGGAATTTATTTTCGAATTGTAATTTTATTTTTAGCTTTCATTTCTTTTTCCTTAGTTTAATTTGTTATTTTAAACTTTGCATAATTGTTGATGAGATCTTTACTAGTTCTTATTCTTTAACTGGATGGGAACCCTGGGATACTAATCAACCCTCGGGTTATCTTAAATTTTGGTATCCCCTACATCTCAACAGTTTCAAAATAGGAAATAGTGGATTTCATTACATTTATAATAAGTTTAAATTAACAAATTTTAGCTTAATAAGGTCCTTTTTGCTTGTTGAAAAAGGGATCATTTGCTTCTTTTGCCTAGTTTGTAATAGGTTACCTTCTTTTTCATTTTAATGCAATTTATGCATTTTCTCAAAAAAATAAAGCTTAATTAATGATATATTTTAATTATTAAATAATTACTACCTTTATTGCTCACCAAAGTAGTGAAGTTTATTTCACCTTCCTTGGGGCTAAGTTAATAGCCTCGTAGGCTTGGGTTATCCAATAGTAATCGGGGTTGATTAAGTGATTTAATTGATTAGAAATTAAGAGCTGGTTAATTTTAATTAATTTGATTAATTATTGATTTTTTTAAGTTAAATTAGTTTATATTTTCCATCAATAGGTTTATGTGTTGTGCCACAAGCTCGAGGAGTCAGGCCTCCTTATGGCACGTAGCCCTATAGCCTAGAGTAATCTATCTTAAAACCTTCTTGATGTAGTTGAATTAAGGATTTTATTTGGTTAAAATATTAAGAATGATTTAATTTAAAGTTTTACACTCCATTGAATTCATTCATGGAGTTTTGCCACCGTGCTCGAGGAACCAAACCTCCTTATGACACGTAGCCCTATAGCCTAGAAAAGTCCATCCTAAAAAATTCATCTCTAGAGTGATTATTGTGTACTAGAATATTGATTAAGTGGTTTTATTAAACAAATTGAAGTTTCCCAAGATTTTCATTAATTATTGGATTTTTTAGAATTATTGGAATTATTTTAATGTGTTAATTAAAAGGTTAAAAGTTGCCTTTTTAAATCAAAGTTAATTTTGAAAGTTTTAGATTTTTAATAAATATTAGCCTTTTAATAATAAATTAGGCTTTGGGCTTACTTTATTTAACATTTTCTACAAAAAAATTATGATTTTTCAAAGTTTAAGTATTTTTAGATTTTTTAAAATTATCTTGATTAAGAGGAATTTAAGATTTTGATCCAAATCAGCCCTAAATCTCTTGGAATTAACCACAAAGGTCAGAAATATCCTAAGGGAGTATTTTAAAGTATTTAAGTATTTTTTGGAATTTTTTATTATGTTTAATTATTTAAAATATTTAAATCTTAAGTTTTTAATTAAAATGAAGTTAGTCATAAATCTGATGTTGAGTCAAGGGTATTTTATTTTTTTTAAGTTAAGGTTTAAATTTTGGTCAATTTGAGGTATTATTTGTATCTTTGAATTTAAATTTGATTTATTAGAACTTTTAGAAGTTTTAAAGGTTAATTTAGGGTTTAATACCAAATTAACTACTTAAGGGGCTGAATGACATTTAAAATTGCTTGAAATTTTTATATGGGCTGGAAACATCACTAAGTTTGAATGTTTCAAGTCTTAAGTCAATAGGGAGTGTATCCTAATTATTAAAATTTATCTAATTTCTCTAAATATGTCCTTAATTATTATCCTTAATGATGTCACTAAGTTATGTATGATCAAATAAATGTTTGGCTAACCCTTGACATACATGTATGCATCACACATAAGCATAATCAAATCCAAGATCTATGAGAGCCTGTGATAAGTGCGAGTGTGTGCAACGTGAGCATGCAAGGACTAAACATGATTAACTTAAACAAAATTTTAATTAGTGAATAGTTGAAGCACAACTATACACTAATCCTTCCCCATGATTTCTAATCATATAAGCTTAATCTATGTTTAAAATTTCAAGGGATCTCTAAACATTTCAAGATTTAAATACATATAATTTTAAAATAAATTCAATATATATATAGCTATAAATAAAAATATAAGTTCTAAAATAAAATAATTAAAAATATTATCAAAATAATTTGAAATATTTTTTAGAGATAATACGTTTATATAAAATAAATTGAAAATAAAATTTTAATTTATTTCAATATAATATTTAATTATATATTAATTAAACAATTATTTAATTAAATTAATTAAAATAAATTAATTTTTTTATTATTGAAACTAATTTTAAATTAAAATAATTAATTTCTGAAAAGTTTTAAGGTATTATTTATATTTTTATGATTTAAATTGAATTTATTTTGAATTTTTAAAGTTTAAAGCAATTAAATGCATTAGAAATAATTCATAATTAGATAAAGTTTAATTTAACTTTTAAAGTAAATTTAAGTAAATCTTAACATTTTTTTGAAATTTTAAAATATTTAAAATAATTTCCTTTAATATTTTTTATTTAAATTTAATTTTAATCAATTATTAATTAAATATTTAAATATCTTATTAATTAAAAAAATTTAAAATATAAAATATTCTTAATTTAATTTATTTTCAAATAAAACATTTTAAAATAATTATTTAATAATGTAAGATATTTAAATATTAATTAATAATTTTTTTAGAACACTTAAATTAATATTATTTTAAAATTTTGAAAAATATTTATTAATTTTAAATTAAATATTAATTAAATCTAAATATTTTAATATTTATAATAATTTAAAATACATTAAATATTTTTAAATGATTTTAATTATAAATTAAAGAGAATAAAAATATGAACAATTTGATATATTATATGTTAATTTTGTATTAGAATTGAATTTCTATAATTTATTTAAAAAATTGCATTTAAAAAAATTAAAACTAATTTAAAATACATTAGATCAAATTGGCGATGGCGGTGCCACATGGTGTCCTCGATTTTGACCAGCACAGACAGCGATGGTGGCAACGCGCTAGGTCGCATGACACGGTTGTATATGAAAGACCCACGCGTCGGCGCGTTGTTAACCACTTAACCACGTTAGTGAGGAACGGAGGTCGTCAGATTCGCATGTGTTTTAGCTAATGGTGTAGATCAAATCCTGCTATTTAATCTCAATCAAGAGGGATCAAACGGTGGAGTTCAGATCTCGTAGTTCCAAACCAATGGTGAAGATCACATCAGATAAGAAAATTGGCCTAGAGGTTGGATTCACGCTCGAATAAACACTCGAGACGGTTAAGCCAGATCATTGACGACAATATCAAAAGACCATATTTTACGTAAGTAATTGGTTACATAAATTGAACCCTAGAGTCCAGTTTTTAGCTCGTTCTCTTGATCCGACAGACCAAATTACTTGAAATTTTAAACTTAGAGTCTATACATAAAGAGCATTCATGTGAGATCAATATGAACATATAAAAAGTGCTTAATAAAAAAACTATTTAAATCTATATGTCATGACCTAGGGCTAAGGGTTTTATGAGTTTTTACCATTTGATCTTCAAGAAAATAATACGGTTAAGCTTATAGACTATCCTCGTATGTTTTTTTTAGTTGAAAGTATGTTCCAAAATGCCCTCGATCGACTAGATGGAGCCTTGGACAGACTTGGGGTTGTTTCTCCAGATTGCCACCGGTGACGTACAAGCACTTGGATTTGGTATTGTGAAGGTGAAGGAAAGCCTAGGAGTTAGAAAAAAAATGAGAGATTGGCTTGGGAGGGTTTGAATAGAGAGAGAGAGAGAGAGAGAAAGTGAGTGAGTGAGAGAGAGAGAGAGAGAGAGAGAGAGAGAGAGAGAGAGCTAAGGTTGGAATGATGCTTTTTTAGAGTTTTTCCTATTCAAATGGGCTAGAGACAAATGTATGGTCTTGATTGATCAAAGACCACCCTTAGATCATGGCCACGTGCCCCAGACCATTGGGTGGTAGGGAGAAAGGCTGGACCAATCTATTCTCTTATTGGATGCTTTGGGCTTATGGAGGGGACCACTTTCCATTAGGCTAAACCAAGGCCTAAGTTGAGTTTGGAGAGCTTAAGGAGAGTTTTAGGACCTGAATGGAGTCCTTACAGAAGCTAGGATAGAAGGTGATAGGATTTTGATTCTTATAAGGGTGGGCTGACCACTTCCTTTATTGCTGAACCTACCTGTTCCTTTAAAAGGTTGTTAGTGAGTTAAATGATTTTGGATTGCATTCATCTTCATTTGACCACTTCCTTTTATTTTCTCATTAAGGTTCAGCTTCACCTTAACTTAAAGCAATCATTCATATATCTAGGCAAACTTGTGTTCATTTCCATTGAAGATGAGATCTAAATGCATGTCAAGCTATTTTCTTTTTATATTGTTCATAAATTCTCTTTGGGTTTCCTCAATTTTGAGTTTAATCCCAAATTATTGTTAGTTTTATAGTTACTTCTTAACTATTTCTTTGGACTCATTGACCCTCTTCATACTAAAATTGTCTCCCCATTTTGATTCTTTGAAGGACCCTCTTATCAGCCATATATTGGATTGCATTCACTCAAATTCATTGCATTATTTCAATCAATCCATTTTAATCTCCATGGGTTATATTTTTTGGTTAACCTTTATATGCAATTGCCTACTAATATTTCAGGTCCGCAAGAACAAATTGCAAATTGAGCCAGCTCAAGATTGGATAGATTAGTACTGAGTCAGTTTGTAATGTACGTCAAATATCTTTTACCCTTTCTTGAGTCAATTATAAATGATATGGATCCTGATGTTAAGTAACCTTATACACACACGTGGGGGAAAATTCTGTCTGTTTGATTAGAGTTTTCTATTTTCAATCACATTGTCTGGGACAATCCAAAAATCATCCTAGACGATCAGTTAAAAATAGAAACTCTAATTAGGGCATCCTGGTTAAGGCAGCCATAACTAAGTAAATTGTTCTAGATGATATTAGCATCGTTCGGGATGATTGGCTCAAATCAGAAAGAATCAGCCGCCATATCTATTTAGGCATCTTTTATTTTTGAACATCGTCCAGGGCATCGTCCTAGATGATGCAACAAAATTATTCCTAAATTAATCTGATAATTATGGAAAGCAATTAAGGTTTGATTGCTCAATCATATCATCCTGGATGATCGAAGGATCATCTGGGATGATCAGTTAACAAACCTTAGTTCTTCCTAGACAATGTACAATCGTTCTAGTTCCATTCAGGGCGATGCTTTGGATGATATATATTGAATTGAACTAAATGTCCGGGATGATAGGGATATCAGCTCGGATGATCAAGTTATTTTTCCATCGTCCAAACATCCATTCAGGGTGATATTTTGGATGATATTTGTCATTTTGTGCTTATCATCCTAGACGATCATGAGATTGTCCTAGATGATAAAGCAAATTTTTTATCATCCAGACATCCATCCAGGGCAATGTGCTGGATGATATTTGACAGATTGAACTAATAGTACATGATGATATACTATCATCCTTGATAATATAAACAAATTACCTTCTGATCATCCCAAATTGTCCTAGCTGATTGAGCTAAATTTGTACTGATCGTATAGGACGATATTCATATTGTCCTAGACGATAATGTTAGTTTGTTATAATTAAGAGCTATTCTGAAGCTCATCTATATAATACCTCTTTTTTTTACTCAAGAGTGTATCTTTTGCTGTTGTCTTGACCTGAGAGAGCCTAGAGGAGAGGGAGAGAAAGGGAGAGAGATAGAGGATCTTATGAGGGGGAGTTTGTGAGATGTTTCACAAAGGTTGCTATAAGAAAGGATCTAAGTCATCTTCTTAGGTCATCATCCCTAGTTCCTTGGAGGTTTGAGAGAACTCTACTTCAGTAATCGATCAAAGTTCTCTGCTTGCTTCATGAGGAAGCAAAAGGAGTCAAGTTCTCTGCCTCACTGGTGTTGGTAAAAAGGAGGTTTGTAAAGGATTCTCCACCTTATTGTGGGAGCAAAAGGAGACTTATTGAGTTTAGTGCAATACTCGGAGGAGAGGCTCTGGGGAGTAGACGTAGGTCAAGTTGACTAAACCACAATAAATTTTTGTGTTATTTATTACTGTTTTTCCACATTTAATTTCTGCACTTTGTTTTCTTAGTGGTGAATTTTGATTTGATTTAAATTGATGTTTTTGACTGAAAAATTTTTAAATATCAATTCACCCCCACCCCTCTTGGTTAGCCTTGGGCTAGTTCATAAGGGCTTAACATCCCTTACAAACTTTCAAGTGGTATCAGAATGGGATTCATAAAATTAAGTTTTTGAAAACTTTTGAATTTTGATCCATGGCTAACTTCGATAATCGTAATACTGTGGAAGGGTATTTTATTACACGACCACATTTATTTAATAATATTTCTTTTGATTTTTGAAAAACTTTCATGTCTATATTTTTACAATCAATTGACTATTGCATGTGGATGCTTGTTAAAGAAGGTTATTCACCTCCATAACGTGAAATTAATGACATTAAAACTGAATTTCCTTTTACTGAATGAATTTTTGATGAAAGAGATTTAGCACAACTTAATGCGAAATATTTGAACTATTTTTCTGTGCTTTAAAATATGAAGATTACATGCGTGTTTCAACTTATGCTATCGGTAAAAAAATTTAGGATAGATTGTGTATTACTTATGTATGAACAAATGAAGTTAAGCAATCTCGATTGAATATTGTATTGCATAAATACGAACTTTTTATATGAAATCTACTGAATCGATTTCTGACATGTATATTAGATTTACTCAAATTATCACCTCACTGCATGCTTTAGGAAGAGAACTCTCAAATTATGAAAAAGTTAATAAAATTTTGAGATGCTTGTCTTCTTTCTTTGATGCTAAGATTACTATAATTACTGAATCTAAAGTTTTGAATACTTATTTGATTGATAACTTACTTAGATCACTCATTTCTTACGAGCAAGGGTGAATCAAAGAAACCTTGATGCATGTGAGAAAAAGAATGAGAAAATTATGGTACTGAAGGCCAATAACACAGACATTGATTCTTTTGGTTCTGAAAGTGATAAAGGTAAGGGTAGCAATTCAAAAGGATTTGTTTGGCTAGAATACGAACACTGATTAAAGGTAAGGGTAGCAATCCAAAACTTTGCTGAAGGATTACAACACGGACACTGATTAAATCACATGCTAGTTTAAAATTAGAGTTTTTAAATTTATAAAAAGAGCATGAAATTTTACTTAAAGATCACTCTATAATCGATAGCAATAACATATCATTACTTGATGAGTTTGATACATTAAACAAAAAGCATATTATATTATTTGATGCACATGATTCCATGAAGTCATCTCATAATGAGTTAGAAAGAAAGTTTAAGAAATTAGAAAATCTCCAAGTATTGCAGGCATCACATAACTTTAAAAGGAAGCATCATCACTCTAGTAGATTAGTAAACCCTTTTCCTGGTGTTAAATATTTTTCATGTGGCATGCTAGGACACATTTCACTCACTTATACTATTCACCATAGTACACATTGGATGTGGAGACCCAAATTACATGATTCACAGCATAACATATATGCATTGCATTCTTCTTTCTATAAGAAAGGACTCAAACTTATTTGGGTTCCTAAATATGATGTTTAATGATTTTGTAGGCTCTCTCACAAAAGACCTCATGAGAGCATATAATACCTGGATAGCGGATGCTCGTGACACATGACTGGAGATACCAACCAATTTGTTTCGCTAAAGGCTAGGGCTGGAGGCAAGGTTACTCTTGGAGACAACACCACTAGGAAAGTGGTGGGCATAGGTATAATCGGAAACTCCAAAAACATTTTGATTTAAAATATTTTACTTGTAGATGGACTAAAACACAACTTGCTCAGCATCAGTCAACGTTTTGATAAAGGGTTCATCATAAAATTCTTGGTAAATACTTACATTATCAACTTAAATAACAATATTATTTTGCAGGGAAAGCGGATCAACAATATTTTTATTCTTGACTTAGAGGGGAAAGTCTATGGTTTTGTAATTGTCGATGACTACTCGAGGTTCACTTGGATTATATTTCTATCACATAAGAATGAGTCTTTTGATGAGTTTAGATCCTTATTCACTTGGATTCAGAAAAAGCTAAGTTGTGAGATTTTGACCATCCATAGTGACCATGGGGGAGAGTTTGAAAATGAGAGATTTGGAGACTTTTGTGAGGATAAGGGGATTAGTCACAACTTCTTAACTCCTTGGACCCCTCACCAGAATGAGATAGCTAAAAGGAAGAACCAGACCTTAGTAGAAGTAGCTAGAGTCATACTTGCTGAGTATTCACTTCCAAAATACTTTTGGGCTGAAGTGGTAAACACAACTTATTATGTGTTGAATACGGTGAATGTTAGAACCAAACTTGATAAGACAACCTATGAGATCCTTAAGGGTAGGACACCCAAACTTTCCTACCTCCATGTCTTTGGTTATAAAGTTTTCATTCTTAACAATGGAAAGTCACACTTAGGGAAATTTAACCCAAAATCTGATGAAGGAGTGTTCTTAGGATATTCAAGTGTGGGGAAATCCTTTAGGATGTTTAATAAGAGGACTTTAATGGTGGAGGAGACTCTCATGTAGTGTTTGATAAATCTAATCCTAAGAAGTTTAGAGTTGAGGATGAAGATGAAGTTGGAGAGATTACCCAAGGAGTTAAAACTTTAGAGAAGAGGGTAGAGCCCCAAAACACTTGAGTAGGTGAGATTACCCAAGTAGAAAATACAAATCCGAAGAAAAGTGTTTAACCTACACTCCTTACCAAGAGATTGGAGATATTCTTCGATTCATTCTAAATAACTGATCTTAGGAGACCCTTCTGAAGGTGTTAGGACTAGGCATGGACTTAGGAAGGAAGTGAACCACTCTGCCTTTATCTCAATGACTGAACCCACCAATATTAACCAAGCCTTATCTGATGAGTTTTGGATCTATGCCATACAAGAGGAATTAATCCAATTTATTAGGAATAATGTTTGGGAGCTTGTAGAAAGACCAAAGGGATAAAGTGTAGTTGGAATCAAATGGGTCTTTAAGAATAAGATGAATGATTCTAGTATGGTGGTTAGGAATAAAGCTAGATTGGTGGCTAAGGGGTTATAACCAAATAGAAGGGATTGACTTTTAGGAGACCTTTGCCCTTGTAACTAGTTTGGAAGCCATTAGAGTGCTACTAGCTTTGCTTGTTATAAGGGATTTAAGCTTTTCCAAATGGACTTTAAGAGTGCCTTTTTAAATGAGGTAATAAAAGAGGATGTGTTTGTAGAACAACCCCTATGTTTTGAGAGTTCCCAATTTCCAAATTATATTTTTAAATTAAAAAAAAAAGTCTTATATGAATTAAAGTAGGCAACTAAAGCTTGGTATGAGGCTTAGCACATTCTTACTAGAGAGGGAGTTTGTTAAGGGGAGCGTAGACACCACCCTTTTTCTGAGAAAAGTAGGAGATGAATTACTCGTTATGAATATATATATATATATATATATATATTGATAGTATACTTTTTGGATCTTCTGATAAAAGGCTCTATGATAATTTTTCTAAAATAATGAGTAAGGAATTTGAGATGAGTATGATGGGAGAGTTGTCCTACTTTTTGGGGTTTAGCATAAGACAACTGGATGATGAAATCTTTCTAAATCAATCAAAGTATATAAATGATATCTTGAAGAAATATGAAATGAATAAAGCCAAGCCAATTAATACTCCCATTACCCCCAGTGTTCAGTTAGATAAGGACTCAAATGAAAAATATATTGATCAAAAGAAGTATAAAGGAATGATTGGAACTTTACTTTACCTAACTACTAATTGACCTGATATAATGTTTAGTCTTTGTCTCTGTGCTAGATTTCAAGCTGATCTTAAAGAATCTCACCTAACTGCAGTTAAGAAAATTCTTAGATATCTTTTAGGGACCAAAAACTTAGGAATTTGGTATCCTAGGCACAACACTTCTTTTGATATTATTGGATATTCTGATTCTAATTTTGTAGGATGTAGGGTGGATAGAAAGAGCACTTCTGGGACTTGCTAATTCATAGGATAGTCTTTAGTCTCCTAGTCCAATAGAAAGCAAAACTCTGTTGCATTTTCCACTGTTGAAGCTGAGTACATTACTTTAGGGAGTTTTGTGGCCCAAGTCCTTTGGTTGAAACAATAAATTCTAGATTTAGGATTACATGTATGCATAATTTTGATCCTTTGTGACAATACTAGTGCTATCTGTATTTCTAAAAATTATATCCTACATTCAAAGACCAAGCACATTGACATAATGCATCACTTTATTAGAGATCATGTGACCAAAGAAGACATTGAGTTACACCATATGGCAACTGAGAATCAACTGGCTTACATCTTTACTAAACTACTAACCTTCGATGCATTCAGCACTTTAAGGACTAGATTAGGTGTGATTGACATAAATGCATGAACTTGATTCTTACTAATTTCTGAATTTTATCTATTGTTTGTTGTTTTCTTTTTTTATAGTTTTATTTATTTATTTTTTAATGTACTTTTCATATGATACACTTATGGTGTTTTATTTTCCTTCGTATGTTTTATTTTTCTTTTAATCACTACTGAATTGATATCTTGTGTCTTGTTTTTATTTTTGAAAATTTATAGTCAATGTTTGACATCCCTAAATCTGTTAAAGGGAGA
Source organism: Dendrobium nobile (assembly GCA_022539455.1). NCBI lineage: Eukaryota > Viridiplantae > Streptophyta > Magnoliopsida > Asparagales > Orchidaceae > Dendrobium > Dendrobium nobile. The sequence goes on from CM039722.1 coordinate 25,384,687, forward strand.
AACACCGTTGATTGTTTCCCTTCCTCTAACTTCCTTTAGTGGTGTAATTTTCTTTTCTAAACAAAAGTTTTTCTCAAACTAAAAAATGAAATTTGCAATTAAGATCTTTTCAATATTACTACAGTAATCTATCTTATATATATAATATTCAAAGTCTTTATATTACCTTCAGATTTTTTGTAATCTTATTATTGTATTTATCATATGATTTTGATTATATTTTGTGGTTTATTCTTCCTTATATTAGAGAGTGGGTTTTTCTTCTCTAATGTTTGTAAGATATACTCACAATTGAGAGTATTTAAGAGTTTTGAAAAAGGAATCTAGCTTGAAAAAAAAAGTTGTCAATGACGCCAAACCAAAAGATGTGCAACGATGCTAAATTAAAAAAAATACACAAAGTGTATCAAAAATTAAAAAATGCAAAAAGTGTGCCAAATTAATTGACAAGAGGCATAAAATGAGCCCACCAAAACCAAGCTTCTTTCTCTTTTAAACTTTTAAAACTTAGAAAAATTCATGTGTCACTTGATATTTTTCAAATGCTTAATTTCGAAATTCATGATCGTGACTAATTACATTAATATATTATTCTATAAAATATTTTTCTAGAACTAAGTTTTGAACATATTTCTTTTTCTTATCCAATTGATTTTTTCTTATTTAGATCTTTGCTTTCCAAAGATGGTTTGCCATGGGAGAAATCCGAGCTAGGGCTAACAGGATCGATTGTTCTATCATTTTTCAGATTTTGATGATGTTAACTCATTGATTCTTACAAATTTTTAATTCATTCATATAGAGAATTTATCATATTCGGGCTTTGATAAAAAAACCCTTTATTTTTTCATTCCTTTTTTATGTTTTTAGTGTTTTTTGTACTTTATTTTTATCTTTTATAGTTGATTTTCATATTTTTGGGGCTTTTCTGATCATCTCCATCCATCTTATGATTTTAAACTTTTTATCACATCATCCTAGATGATATTTATATCATCCTAGATGATCTGTTCAATTCACTCTTGAAATTTCATCTGACGACTGATTTAACTCTTCTGCTTCTGATCTTCCAGGACGATGCATTATCGTCCTGAACAATCTGATCGTTTCTCTGCTTCAATTATTTGTGATCGTCATGGATGATCCTCCTCGTCCTGGATAATCTTCACATTTTTCTGCTAAATTATTAGTGATAATCTTGGACGATCCACCTGTTCGTCCTAGATGATCCACGTGGCATGTTTGTTACACAACTTTAATTTGCCAGTATGATCAATTATTGTAGATCGTCTTAGACGATCCACCTAATTGTCTCAAAGTATCTGCTTTTTTAATAGTCATCCGGAATGACTCCTCAAGATGATCGCCTGTGTCTTATTGTCCCGGACGATCTTTGATCATCCTGGATAACTTTACTGCCTTTTTGACCAATCATCCCAGATGCAATTATTTCTCCTGATTGTCCTGAACGATTCTGTGCTCATCTTGGATGATCTATCCAATTCTTTAAAAACTAAGGAATTCAAACATTTTTTCTCACACAATCTTCCTTGAATCTTCTTTGCTCTTACTTCCTCTCCATTTTGCTTGATCATGGCTGGTGGAAAAGATCTCGTATGCCTTCTAGAAGCTCCTCGAGGCCAATCTTGACCCTCATTTCACTAAGGTGGCCGACAAGCTGGTCGGGATTACTTTATCCTGAACTGTCAATCCTCACATCCTTTCCTATCCTATTCTTGACTTATTTGTTCACACTTCTCCCAATTTTATCCTTAACCTTTTTTTTTACTTTTATCCTTACCCTTACTATCCCATTTAATTCAAAGTTATTGTTTTAATTCTTTGCTAGCCTTCGCATCAATTCCTCCTTCACTTCTCTTCAGTCTTATGTGAATAGACGTCATGTCAAAATTACATATCAAGGCTGTCAAGAGCTCCTGCAGTTATCCACCACTGAAGATAAGCTTCACATCTTGTCTCAAGATCCTTACTATGACTGGGCTCTAGTCATCCACTTTTTGAGAAACATCAATGATTCCTATCATATTGGAGAGTTTAGCAGTTTACTCAAAGAAGTTAGGACAATCTAATATGCCCTTCGTACTTCGGTTCTTCCGAAAGCTAGTAATCGCATTGATATCACTCCACTCCTTTCGATCACCACTTTCTACATCATGGCCCATCGTGAATTTAATGCCTCTGATCTGATTTTTTAATATATTGAGCACCTGACGAGCATTAGAGATCTAGGAGACAAGAGGAAGCCTAATCTTGCCTTAGGACACATTATTGCAAATGTCATGGAATTTAAATATAACATCCAATATCCTGCCCCACCAAACTTTCAATCTGCCTTCTACTCAAGTAACTCCTTCCACGTTCATCATAGTACTCGTCTCCACCTGGGGCATGAGGAAGCTGAGGGAGCAGAGGAGGAGGCAGCTCATGCACCTATTCCTACACCTACTCCACTCCACCAGCACTCTCAGCTAGATCAGCTGGTGGAGCGATTTGACTAGTAGGAGAAATGGTTCGAGTCCTATGTTCCTGCATAAGAGCAGCAGCATGCGGAGGACATTGCCTGATTTTATTCTTATGTGGCTCACCAGCAGCAATAGTACGACTAGGACATGGCCTGGTTTGGAGAGTAGTTTGCCACTTTCTAGTTTCTTTTAGCCGCCACCACCACCACCACCTCCTTCGGATGATCAGGAGCCATCCTTCTTTTAGTTTATTTTTCATGATGTTTTTTTTCCTTTGTGTAGTTTACTTATGTTTGGTAGTTTCTATTTTATTTCTTTTCTCTTTCTCTCCTCCTTTTTGTAATGTTAAAAGGGAGAGTAGTTATATTATTTTATGTTGTACTATGTTCGTCCTTATATGATTGATTAGTTATACTATATTCATCCTTAAATAAATTTTGAATTTCTTATTTCACACTATTTTTATTGAACCGCTTTGATTGTTTTCCATTATAAAAAAGGGTAAGATTATTGAGAATATGATTTCAGGACAAAGAATTTTGATGATAGCAAATATTTGTATTTATCTACGACTGCCTTGCCTACTAATATATTAGGTCCACAAGATCAAATTGCAAATCGAACCAGCTCAAAATTGGGTAGATTTGGAAAGAGTTAGTTTGTAATGTACGTCAAGTGTGTTTTACCCTTTCTTGAGTCAATTGTAAATGATGTGGATCCTGATGCTAAGTAACCTTGCACACATACACGTGGGAGAAAAATTTTCTTTATTTGATTAGAGTTTTCTATTTTCAATCACATCATTCGAAATGATCCAAAAATCATCCTAGATGATCAATTAAAAATAAAAACCCTAATTAGGGCATCCTGGTTAAGGTAGCCATAATTAAGAGAATCATCCTGGATGATATTAGCATTGTCCGGGATGATAGGCTCAAATAAAAAAGAATCAATTGCCATATCTATTTAGGCATCTTTTATTTTTGGACATCATCCAGGGCATCGTCCTAGATGATGCAGCAAAATTATGCCTAAATTAATCTGCTAATTAAAGAAAGTAATTAAGGTTTGATTGCTATTTTATATCATCCTAGATAATTGAAGGATCATCCAGGATGATTAGTTAACAATCCTTAGTTCTTCCAAGATGATGTACAATTGGCCTGGTTCCATTCAAGGCGATGCTCTGGATGATATGTACTGAATTGAACTAATCGTCCGGGATGATACGGATATCAGCCCAGACGATCAAGTTATTTTTCCATCGTCCAGACATCCATTTAGGGAAATGTTTTGGATGATATTCATCATTTTGTGCTAATCATCCTGGATGATTATTAGAGCGTCCTGGACAATAAAGCAAATTTTTCATCGTCCAAACATCCATCTAGGGAGATATGTTGGACGATATTTGATGGATTGAACTAATCGTACATGATGATATACTATCACCCTAGATGATATGAACAAATTACCTTCTAATTGTCCCAAATTATCCAGATTGATTGAGTTAAATTTATACTGATCATACAGGACGATATTCAGATCGTCCTGGACAATAATGTCAGTTTATTGCAATTAAGAGTTATTCTAAAGCTCATATATATAAGACTTATTATTTTACCCAAGAGTGTATCATTTGCTACTGTCTTAACCTAAGAGAGCCTAGAGGAGAGGGAGAGAAAGAGAGAGAGAGAGAGAGGATCTTGTGAGGGGGAGTTTGTGAGAGGTTTTACAAAGGTTCCTCCAAGCAAGGATCTAAGTCTTCTTCTCTGGTCGTCATCCTTGGTTCCTTGGAGGTTCAAGAAAAGTCTACTTCAACAATCGATCAAGGTTCTCTACCTGCTTCAGAAGGAAACAAAAAGAGTCGAGTTCTCTACCTCACTAATGTCGATGAAAAGGAAGTTTGTAAAGGCTTCTCCGCTATGTTGTGGGACCAAAAGGAGAGTCACTGAGTTTAGTGGAATACCCGGAGGAGAGGCTCCGGGGAGTGGATGTAGGTCAAGTTGACCTAACCATTATAATTTTTTGTGGTCTTTATTACTACTTTTCCTCATTTAATTTATGTAATTCATTTTCTTTGTGGTGAATTTTGGTTTGGTTTGAGTTGGTGTTTTTGATTGAGAAATTTTTAAATACCAATTCACCCCCCCCCCTCCTGGTTAGCCTTAGGCTAGTTCATAAGGGCTTAACATCCATAACAAACTTTCAGGAAGGAGGAGCATAGCATTTCAAAATTTTCCAGTGAGGAACCTTTGCTGAGATAGCCTTAATGATCTTACAATAGATTAAGTTAGGGGTGCTATGAATCCCAACAAAGTGTCTATCATTACTTTCCCGCCAGAGAAAATAAACTGAGCAGCTGATCACAAAAATAGAAATTCTTCTCATAAGAGTTAAAATGTTGAACATCATCAAAAAATTTAAAAAGTTGTAGCATAGAAGGCCTAAATAGAAATACATCAAAATATGATTTTAGAAAAGACAAAATTTTAAAAGAGAAATCACTTTGAAACATTAAATGCATGATACTTTCCTCCTCCTTCAAGCAAAGAGAGCAAGGGCATATATCTGAATATTCTTTTTGGCTAACACATCTGCTACTTTTAAACTATCACGAGTCACCAGCCAAGCAAAAGTTGAAAATCTAAGGGCTGACTTTTTATGCCATATAAAATTGTGCTAGAGAACTTGAGGAAAAAAATGCATTTTAAAATTTTTGAAGTAAGGATTATCAACTCATTTCCAAACAATAGTAGCAGAAGGGTGGTCCTGGATTAAAATAGAAGAAATGTTATGAATAGCTAGAGGAGGGAAAAAGTCCGACAGCTTCCAGGTGCCAAGAGAAATAAACTCTTGCACAGCGACGAAACCTTGGGCTGGCTGCTACATGAAATCAAAAACCGCCTTACTATAAACCCAAGGGTCCCAAAACATAGATAACTTACAGATAAACATCAACATGAAGCTTAATGTTTTACCTAATACGAGATGCAGTGATACAAATAAACTTCCAGAATTTTGTAGCTTTATTGGGAGGGGATTTCCAAGTTGAAACAAATTTGAATATGAGCCAATCAGCCACCAAATAGTTCGTCTTAAGCATCCGCCAAATAAAAGGGAAACCGCGTCCATGGTAAAGGGATTGGATGTTAAGGATACCCAACGCACTAAGGGAACACTACATGAAAATCACCCATTACCGACATAATTTTCGGTGGATTTCTGACGGAGAATTTTTTGACGAATTTATGATGGATTACTGTGAAATATTTCTGACAAATTTTCAAGCAAAATTTTTAATGACTTTTCCGGTGAATTTTTTGATAGATTTTAATAGTTTCTAAAAATATCATTGATTCATAATTTAATTAATTAATAATTTCATAGTTTATTTTAATTAATTACTAATTTAATAACATAATTTAATTAATTATTTATTTAATAATATTATTTTATTATTAATTAAAATAATAAATTAGTATTAATTATTATTAATTATAATATTTTATCCATTATAACATAAATAGAAAAATTCATCTTCTAAGACACTTTTAAAGGAATGGTGTGATGGTCGGACATGTGCGTGTGAAATAGGAGGGGTAGGGTTTGAACTTCGTTATGTGCAGCAGGTCACGGGCATGAAGGCGGGCGTGCAGGGTGGGCTGCTAGCTCTTGGAAGGTGGGCAATAGGGCTGGCTGGCGGCTCCAGTTGGTTTTTTAATTTTTTTAATTGTTATGGCGGCATTTTTTAGGTGGATTTTTTTTTGCCAAAAATTTTTTCTGATGCCCTTTTTACTGACAAAAAAATATTTGCCACAAATATGTTAGAAAACTTTCAAATCCGCTGGAAAATGAAGACTTTTTTGCTAGAAAATATGTCAGTAATACGTGATTTTCCTGTAATGCAAGTGGGTAAATATGTATGTTCCACACAATAAGATGAAGTTTCTTGTCAGAGGTGGAGCCATGATACAAAAATTTGGAACAAGGTTTGTCAATAGTTTTGCAGCACGACTTAGGCATGATAGCCCCTCTGATGCAATAGGCAAGGCTGTTAGCAATACTAAACTTCAAGAATTGTATTCTACCTACAAAAGATAACAGCTTGACTTTCTAACTAGCAAGTGGAGTAAAAATCCTACTTAGAAGTGGTTGGAAGTGAGAAGAAGTTTTTTTTTTTTTGGAGGATATAGGTAGGCCCATATATTTTCGAGTGTGCTCAAATTGAGAGAACCCAAGGATATTGGTAATATCATTAGCTAAGTAGAAGTTCTGGGAAAAAATAATAGAGCATTTAGCCTTTTTCATATGAAGCCCAAAAGATGCAACAAATATGTTAAGGGCATCATTTAAATCATAAGCATTTTGCAAAGATGCCAACCCAAATACCAAAACATAATCGGCATAAAGCATATGATTGAATGTAGCCGGTCCACAAGAAACACCCATAAAGCTACTAGCACCTAAAGTATATGAAAAAGCATCTTTCACAATGGCAAAGAGTAAAGAAGAAAGGGGGCAACCTTGTCACAGACCAAAGGAGGAATTAAAATAACCTTCAAGAGTACCATTAAAGCAAATAAAAAAGGAATATAAAAAATGCACACTTAATCCAGGAGATGAACTTTGCAGGAAATCTCTTTTCTTGCAGTCTGGAGATAAGGAACTATTGAGAAACCATATCAAAAGCCTTTCAAATGTCGAGCTTGGCACAGAAAAATTTCTTACATGCATTGACATCGAAATTACTCAAAATTTAAGAGGCCAAGATAATATTATCAGAAGAGATTCTCTTTTAAATGAAGCCAGCTTAACTCTTATGATAATAAAAGGAATAATACCTTTCACACGGTTAGCCATAATCTTGGCAATAATCTTGTAGAAAATATTACGAGGAGAGATAGGCCAGAAATCTAAAATATTAGAGGCATGAGAGTGTTTTGGAATTAATGCTATGGTAGTGGCTTTAGTACATTTAGGAAGATGACCAGAGCATAAGAAAATTTTAACAACACACGTACATGCCAATAACATCCGAAGAAGACTTGTAGAATTCAAAAGTGAAACCATCCGGCCTATGGAAGATGTAGAAGGCCCAACAAAAATGACCTCCTTAATTTATTGGTCAGAAATTGGGGCAATAAGAGGGGCCACTAGATGGGCAGGGATAGTGGAACTATTGGGTAAGGAGTGAGTGGAGGAGTTAACCTGCTTTGGAGAATTATACAAGTTGTGAAAGTATTGGATGGCTATATTAGCAATGTCAGTGCTAGAGGTGAAGTGACCATCAAATGTGGTAACCTTTTTAATTCGGCCTGAATTACACATAGATAATTCTAGCATTCAGGAAGCCCAAGTCATCTTCCCCATTGGATAACCAGTTGGCCTTATATCTCTGAACCAACCACAAATTCAAGCCCCATGAAGAGAATAAAGAGAGGAATTAATCTTATTATGGGATGTGTCTAATTGGTTAATTTGAATTTGGTCCAAGCAAATTTTCTGGTTGTCCTCAAGGCAAAAATTCTGGCATTAAGGAATGTTGAATTTCCCCATTGCTTCTTTTTAAGAAGATATTTGAGTGACTGTAGTTTGTAGTAAAAGTTGGCAATCAGATTACCCTCATGATAAGAAGAGAAAGCAATAATAACACCATCCCAATATCCATACATGTTAACCCAACAATTCTTAAACTGGAATATGTCATACTTGGGAATAGGTGACCTGAGTGAAGCACAATAGGGGTGTGGGTCGAGCATAGGGGAGGTTCCACCTTATAAGAAGAGGATGGAAAGTTTTTCAACCAATAGTGATTAACCAATATTCTATCAAGTTTGATATGAATAGGATCATTTAACCGTTGGTTAAACGAGGTGTAAAACAAACCCATATAGGTGAGGTCTAAAGTGCTAGAGTTGAAATCCAGTTACTCATTTCCCCAAATGGACTGAATTGAATCAGCCTACCACTCAATTTCTCCATTACTTCTTTGTAACAATGAAATTCCCCCATGATAATCTATGGAGTAGAAATAGAATCTGCCAATCTAGATAACTACTACCAAAGGGGAGCTCTCTCAATAGGTGAATAAGCAGCATAAAAAATTGAAATCATGATATGAGGTAATGCACTTGAGAGAAGTGTTCCATGAATCAGTTGGGGGGAAGAGATGTTGGGGGTGAAAGAAATAGATAAAGGTTCCACTTTAGCCAAATCTTGCCAAGGGAGAAGGGGCTGAAATTATTGTAACTCGTTTCATTTGGAAAACCCTGATGAGTGTTAATAAACCAAGGATCCAAAATTTATTAAGGGGGAATTTTAGCTTGAGTAATGCAGAGCATGTCAAGACGGTGAGAGGAGATCAATTTTTTGTAAATTAAAACCTTTCCAGGACTATTGAAACTCCAAACATTCTAGCATCCAATAGAAGGGAGCAATAGAAGGGAGGGTCATTTTGACTTGGAAGTGGAGGAGTACGCTTTCTTAGCACTTTTGGCTTCAGAGGATTTTGTAGATTGCGGTCTCAAAGTTTGAGCCTAATCAAGGAGATCTTTGAGATGATATTGATCATGATTGGAGGAAATTTCAATAGGATCCTGAGGATATGGAGGATCCTCCTACAGCAAGCTGTAAATTTCTTTGGAGAAGTCATAAGGTTGGCATTGTGACTACTCAATTTAGAGGAAGAGGTGTGAGTAATATGGTTGGTGGTGGGCAGGGCATTTATTTCAGTGGATGGCTGATCCGAACAGGTGGAAAGTTCAGAGGAAGAGGCGTCATCTGTAGAGGAATTTAGGTTGGGAATAATATCTTTATGATGGTTAATAACCATAGGTGTCGGGGTGGGAAGAAGAGAAGAGGTTATCTGCGGGAAAAGAGAAGTGCACAAGTTGGAAGGGTCGGAGCTAGTAAGGGGAACTACAGGGGATGGTTGGGAGGTAATTGGTGGAATGCTGGAAGGTTGAGGAATAGGGAGGATAGTAGGAGCTCTAGGGGGAGGACAAGCAGAGCGAGCTCGGCTCAAACTTCTTCCACAAGTTTAAAATCAGAGGTTGGATCTTTGGTTGGGGGGTTTTTATGACAAAGGTTTAAGGGATGGACAATGGATCCAGATCTAGAAAAAGTGGGTAGATTTCTCGTCGTCGAGGACTTTGAGAGTGACATCATCCCCATCCAATGAAATGGGAATTTCATCTGGCAAGGAAGAAGCACTTGAAACCATCACTCAAACCCTAGCAAACGTGAAACAGGTTTTCCTTACAATGAGAGCATTAACCACAAGGTGGTGTCCAATGAAATTGGCGATTTTAGATGTACCTAGGGGATTCTAGACGGCTAAAGGAAGATCCGTGATTTTAATCCAAATTGGAATGGAGTTAAATTCATCTCGCTTAGGTTTGAATTTAGACGTTTATTCTACATAATGAATGGTCTTCTGAAGAAGAACCACGAGCCTTTCGACCATGTGACATCAAAATCACTCGGCGAAGAAAACTTAAAGAGAATAAAATCCATCATTAAGGAAAAAGAATATCTACCAAACCTTTAGGTTATTAAGTTTTCTTGGTGACATTTAGAAAGGCTCAAGTACATGGGTCTAGGCCAACTAAGTAGCCAATAAGGGATAAGCTCCACTTAGGAACTCCAAGCGTGAGATCATCTGCTGAGAAGGGAATCTTATGAGGGGGAGGAATAAAAGAAAGGAAGAACTCATTTGTGCCTAGGTCTTGGTTAGTGTGGTTAGAAATAAAGTTTAAGCCAATGGGATCTGGGATGAAGGGGGTCATAGCTGCAGGGAATAATAATAATAACAATAATAATAATAAATTTCTTTCCACGCTTTATTCCTTCGGTTAAATAAGATGTTCCAAATGAGTGTATTTTGTAGTTTTCATGATTCAATTTTTTTTTTTATACTTATCTTCATTATTTTTAAGATAGTGTGTTGGATGTATATAAATTTACTCCGCTTCATTGTTTTCGATTGACATATGGGATCATTCTCATAGCAATGGATAATTTTGTTTTCTTTTATAAATGAAATATTTCAATTATAATTCCAATGGCTTCATTATGGCTGAGTTTTCTCTCTTATTAAATTGATGGTGGTTGGAGCTTTTTGTTCCCATCCTAACTGTGAAATTTAATTGTAACTATTTTTTAAGTTTTAAAAACTATATATTACTAGTATATATAGGCAGTGTAATAAAAGTTGCTTATAAATCTGCTATAAATGTCGGAAAAAATTAAAAAACACCCCCCCCCCATCCCCCCCCCCCCCCCCCCCCCCCCCCCCCCCCCCCCCCCCCCCCCCCCCCTACAATACCCATCTAATTATAGGTTACTGACCTCACCCACAGTCTGTTATATTCGTGAAGCGTTTTGTACCAGTTGATCTACTTAATTAGAAATTAAATAAAATATTTAAATGATGAAAGAAAAATTTACTAATTATTTAATAAAAAGATGTAATCATATAGAACGATCATATATATTAAGAAACTTTGTCATTAATTAAAATAGGCAATTATTTGAATTTGAAAATTTTGATCTATTCATTTAATATGAATGTAATAGTATCGTACGATCCACTTAAATTTTTTCCAAACTTAATCCCTATAATTAAGTAATTAAATAAAATTTATTGTGATTTGGCATTGTATGGTACAATCTTGCAATGTATCAAGAAGAACCTGGGATGAAAACCTATTATATTGAACTAATCATAGTGGATTATTTTGGATCATACAGAGAAAAATAAACTAACTATACAGTATAATATGAGAATCATATTACACTATCAGAGTCGGCATAATTAAATTATCATGGTTTTGGAAGCCCACTATTTAAGCTTTCTTAATATACTTTATGGATGACATTGGTAGTCAAAGGGTATAAGAAAAAGTTTGAAGAGAGAGCTTTGAACAAGGGAGATAAATGGTGAAGTTGTGTGAGAGAGAGAGAAGATTCTTATTGGCCTAAGAGAGTGTGAGAAGGAGTTTTAAATGGTTGCTCTGGCTAACTTGAATCTAAGTTCATTCATGTGTCAAGGTTTGTCTTGAGGAAAGTTTTGGGAAGACCCCTTGATGTCAAAGGGCCACCAACTACTCAGCCGTACCAAAGGTAAAAGTGATTTGGGCCACTTTACCTCACTAGGAGGATGAATGTGATTTGTGCTACTCCGCCTCACCGAAAGGGTGAAAGTGATCCAAGCTCCTCTACCTCACTAGGAGGATGAAGGTGACTTAGGCTACTCCCACTACAGGAAAACTCGGCATTACCAACAGATAGAATATGCCGGTAACATAAAAATTTCTACGGAAAGAGAAAATTTTCGCCGAATTTTTGGTGGAATTTCATACGCCAATTTTGCACGCATTGGAAAAATGTTTCCATCGTAAATAATAAGTCGGTCAATACGCCAGATGTGCTCGAGTTTGAAATAGGCTTTCTCCGACGGATTTTTCGATGGATAAGACGTCGGAAGTCTTTCCGGCATTTTTATGATGGTAATATTTAATTGTGTTTAAAATGACAGGTGTCTAATCAGTCGAACAATACGCCATAAATTTTCCTGCTAA